>JBCEWC010017366.1:0-12550 GCA_038996855.1 Solanum aculeatissimum
AATGACCAAAGCATTAGATTTACACGAAATTGCATTAAGAAAATAATTTTTTCTTAATAAATTTCACAAATGATAAACCAAAAATCGAACCGAATTAAATCGAACCGAAATAGTAAAAATCAAACTAAACTGAATTTATTTTAGTTTGGTTTGGATTGACGTTTTCACTAAACCGAAAACTGAAAAACCGAACCGAATTTTTTAAACCGAACCGAACCGACCGAACGCCCAACCCTAGTTGTGATTCATTCCATGAGCCACAGTTTGGTGTCGTAAGTTAGATCCTGTGAAAGACCAGTTTTCAGAAGTTGTATCCACAAGTTGTCATACAAGTCATAGAATATTTCACGAGTCGTGAATTGGTTACATGCTTAGAGGATCAGAGTTTGAGGAATTTCAGAAAAGCTATCAGACGAAACCATCTACGGGCCGTAAGTCAAAGGATAGCCTGTAAGAAGGTCTCGTAGATGGGAAGCTAATTTTTGAAGAATGCAGAGTATGAAGCCCAGATACGGACCATGGATCTCTGTACGGCTGTAATCCAATTCGTAGAAGTTGTCGACGATAAAAAAAAATTTCATTTGTATTTTAGTTATTATAAAGAGGTTTTTAGATTTTTTTAGTAGGGAGGACATACCAGATAGAGAAAAACAGTAGAGAAACACTTGGAGAACTCTTCTTTTGTGATTTTTACATTGGTTTTATACATTATGATTTCTAAAAGATTGGAATTTCTTATTTTTAACTTCATCATTGTATATCATGATTTCTTCATGTACACTGATTATGCATAGCTAAATCCACAACTAGGATTGTGGAACCATGATGAACTAACAAGGTAAGATCTAGATAACTTGTAATTATTGGAAAGTGTGCATGCATGTATTAATTATTCCCTTTGTTATAAATGTCTTTTAACGGATAACCAACGTTAGAATTTGTCCTTATTCTTATCGACTGGATCAAAGTGGTAAGGAATGGAAAAAGGAGATAGTTGACAGGATTCGAAGTCATCTTTCTCGTCTAATCAACCAAACTGGATCAAGGAGAGATTGTACTAGAATAATAGGTAAGTGTTAGTAATGTCACACTGTAGGGATGGATCAAATCACGTAGTGAAATTTGCTTCTCGCCTGGATCAAAGGGTTTGGTGAACTGAACTTACTGTTTTGCATGCTACACAATGGAAAAAGTTACGATTATCTGAATATACCAAGTTAGTGAATTATGGAGAACATAATACCCTAGTTATTTCTTCTACTAATATCACAATACGCACGTCTAGTTTAGGGTTACTTGTTGCAACTACAATCCCCCCCCCCCTTTCGGGAAGACAAGTAGATTAATTCAGTGCAAATTACTCGTAATTACTCTAGGTCTAACCATATTCTCTGTGGGATCGATCCTAACCTCTGTTAGATATTGTACTTTGACAAGGACCGTTTATCTTCTAAATTGAGGTGCAGTATAGATGTGATCACTTAGGCCAAAACTTAAAGATTTTATGTCTGATGGCATAGACTCACACCGATAGTCTTGGAAATTGAGCAGACCACGCTTTTAGCCTAAAAATGATCATTTTGAAGTTGATGGAACTATATATGCATTTTGTTGTAGTGACAATTCACGATCTTCTTCGATGGACAGTCCTTTACATGTAATGGTGACCGAGAAGAAGTTAAATTTTGTGTTTTATGGAAGAAGATCGGACATATATAATTCGTTAGATGAGTATTCTATGCAAGTAGTACTGCATTCAAGGGAAGCATACGTAAATTCTACATATCGTTAGAGGGTGCAGTGAAACCATAAAACAGACATTAAGTAGAAAATAGCATAAATAAGGAAGCTCTAGGGCCTAGGCAAGGAAATACATTGCATGTGAATGTAAGTTCTACATTGTCTTTTAAGGGTAGATAATTACCTGACACGTGTACGCTAGTTGGTATGAATGTTCAATGCAAGTAATCAAAGTTAATTATAGCATATAAATCTTACCCATCACATGCGGCTGCCATGGAGATGTAAAGATATTTCTATCTTCTTAAGTCCAGCTAAGCAAGAAAATTAGTTAGTTAGATAATTGCTAATTGAAGGTATACTTATCAGTTAGTCGAGCTAACTAATTGCAGTATAAAAGGTTCTAGAGTGTGTGCATATATACTCATTGTAGCTTGATACAAGATCAGATCAATACAATACAATTAGAGAGATGAAGTTATCTTCTCCATCATTTCTCATTTTCTTCATTTCTGTAGTTTGATCACTGTTACATTGTAATATGTTAGGATCCGAACTCGGGCGTGAAGGCACTTGCCTAACCCACCAAGAAAAGTTTGTCTAATACAAGTAAAAGCGAAAGTAAAGCAGAAATAATAACTCAAATAGGCTAAGAACAGATAAAAAAGCCATAACGCTAAAATACCCCTAAAATCTGGTGTCACATGTGTAAGCCTCTAAAGTATACTATGTAACAAAACAAATACAAGTCTCAACATCTTTGTATCTCTCGTAGAACAAGAATATAAAGAGGGAATATGAGAGTCCGCTGAAGTGACTAGCAACTACCTATCAAGCATCCACCAAAGATCACTACAAGAAAAACAGTTTCTAAGGAAGGAAAATTTGGTCATAAAAAGTCTGAATATGGTTCCAAATGAGCATTTGAGACCTAAAAAAGTTGGTTGCCACCAGTCATAACAGCCTCCTTCGCTAAAGGTCAGCAACGACAGAGGAGAACAACCATTCGTTAAATGGTTTTTTGAGACGGGGAAAAATAAGGTCGCTAAAATCATTTTAGAGACTGCATATTGGTCGTTTAAATGGTCTTGGGAGTGTCATATTTTTAGATGGTTAGACTTCTTTAGTGACCATCAACAACCTGGTCCTAATAGGGATGACAATGGGGTGGGGCAAGTATGGGGCGGGTTTAGAGCTATACAAGACAGGGTAGGTTTAAAGTTATGTGGGCGGGTTGAAGTAACTTTTTTAAAAACTAATGCGGGGTGGGGCGGGGTGGGGCGGGGTGGGTTGCGGGTTTAAAAAATTAAATCGGAATTCGAAGAAATTAAATTTTTGTAATTAGTAAAACTAAAGATGTAAATTTTTTGTATTAAATATTGACTTTAATTTTATTTTTTCCTAAAATTTAAACTAGAAATTGTTAGTTGTTAAAATATTAATTAGAAACTTTTAATTAGTGATTAAGAAACAATAGTTAAAATGTCAACTAAAAATAGTTAATTAGTTGTTGAGATGTTAACTAGTAAACAAAAACTAAATTCAATTAAAAAATAAAAGAATTTTAAAATTTAAGCAGGGCAAATTTATGCAAGGCGATTTAAAAAATTTGTGGGTTGAGCTCAATCCACCCCGCACCCGCCCCATTGCCATCTCTAGGTGCTAATAATATTTAGAGACGAGAACATCCTGGTCCTTAATTAGTTTAACTGGTCTTTAATTAGCTTTAGAGTACTCAAGAACAAAGTCAAGCACAACCTGGTCCTTGAATGTCTGTAGAGACGAGAATGACTTGGTCCTTGATTAGTTTTAGAGACAAGCATCATTTCTAGTCTTAGATTATCTATTAGAGACGAGCGACATTTTTTGTCCTAAATTATTCTTTAGTGACAAGCGACATTCCTAATCCTAGATTAACCACCAAAGGTCGAAGAGCAATGGATATCACAAGAATAAAAGTTCATCAATAAATATTGGAACTCTCGATACAATAATAAAGATATGGAGAGACAAAAAGAAGATAGAGATAATGAGTGCAATCAATTATAATAAAATGGTTACATTCCATGATGTTAATAAGTTTCAATATTTTCTTAAAAAACCTTTCTAACATTCGAGTTAGACTATGATGCCAAGTTTTGCATAATAGTTGTAGCAAACTAATAACAATTTTATGCATCTTCTTCTAAACTTTTATTATGGCTTGAAACTTCAATCTTCAAAATCTGTGAGTATAAAATTAAAAAAATGATAAATAACTATTTGTAGACATATAAATTTCATACTACAATCAAGTAGATCGCTCACCTCAAAAATAGTTCAAATTTCATCGAGCATTATCTACAAACATCAACAAAAGCTACATAACATAAGAAAAATTGAGATTCATTTACCAAGAATTCAAATACTAGTTATGCGCAGAAATTTAAAAATAGAGAGGTTGTCCAGCAATACAACAATGCAGAAATTGAAAATAGAGAAAGAAACTTTTGAAGAGTGAGAAGCTGAAAAAATGTCAAGAACTCGATGAAAAGATTAGATTGTGAAAAAAAAACAGAAACAAAGTATAAAAATGAAATTGACCATGTATTCGTTCATCAAAAAAACTAGGACACTGTAGGAAATTATATTCATTACGAACTCTAATTTAGGGATCTTTTGGTGTTATCTTCATGTTGTATCATTTATCTCTTAATTACTTGTTCTTTGAGTGTGGATACTTTAAACAGATTTGGCCAGGATTGTTAATCTCCAAGCTACTAATTAGAGATATTATTCTACAGATTTACATATTGATCAACAAAATTGTAAATGGGCAGGCTGCCTATATAGGTCATACAGTTTTTCATAAATACAAGTCTAGTTCTTGTTAACTCTAGGTTGAGTTAATAGGTTCAATGACATGCTATCTAAGTTCAAAGCTAGTTTAATCTGTAGATAACAATTTTTGGTTGAATATAATTTTTCAGTTAGCCAAAAAGAATCTTACTTTTTCGATTTCTTGGATGTACTGGTCAACAAGATCATTAGATTGAAAATATAACTTCTTAGCTGGCATATTTCTTTTTTCAGCCAAAGATTTAAGCTCTCGTCCTCATCTCTTTCCAATAGCACTAGGCGCGATAAATGTATATTTGATAGAACTCTTCATAGTTGAACCAGCCTCATTTTCAATCTTCAATGGTTTCATTTTGAACCTGTAAATAGATGCAAAAGTAAAAAGTAGTAAAAAAAAAGTGGATGACAATATTAGTTATAAAATAAATCTATCCTTATAACGTGTATCAATGAATATATTAATTCATAAAAAGATACGTCACCTCATTAGTTTTTTTTGTTTGTTTTGTGAAGGACTTCCTAACTCTACAATATCATCATCCATTTGTTCCACAACCTCATAGAAATCACGAGGTTGAGTCTTCCTTACTACTTGACAACCTTTGTTAGAATTGTCATTAGCATAGAACACTTGAGATGCTTGGTCCGCAATAACAAATGGCTCATTTGTTTTCAAAAATCTACTTGGATTAATACTCACAAAATCATACTCATCTTTTGAAATTCCTTTTATTTCATCATACACACCAAATCAATTACATCAAAATAAAATCACCTTCTATCCATGACAAATTGCAACTCAATCATATCTGTTAAAACTCCATAGTAATCAAGGTTCTCACAATCTTTCTCATTCTCACTCAATACAACACCACCACAATTTTGAGTCCTTAACTTTTTATCATAACCTTCTACATGAAATTTATATTCATTACCAATAAAACCATTAGAAAGCATCGAATACTGGGTAGGACCACGCGAAAGAGAAAGGAAATTTTTCATGATACGACTATCATCTCTTTTATGCAATTGTGCAACCTATCAACAAGATTATTTTGAATACTTTAGAATGAATATTACCACTTAAAATATCAAATTTGATATTTATGTATTACTTACTCTATCTTTAAACCAAACAATAAATTATCGATTCCATTCTGCATCAGACAAGTGTCGAACATTCTCATGAGTTTGTGCAGACTCTCTACAAAATTGAAGTCAACCACAAATATCATATAGAAACAAAATTACTCTACTTGAAATAATAATAATGAGATGACATGAAAGAACTCTACATACTCGAGTTATGGTAAGACTTCATCACGATTCTTCAGTATGTATATATGAGCTTGTTCTAATTTATCTGCTTCAAGCTCACATGGATTTTTAGGTCCTAAAATTTTTTCAGGTTGACAAAATATAGATAAGCCTCCATTATATTTTTTTTCAGACCCCCATCATAATTTGGTTCAGGGCAGTTAAATTTTGTGTCAATTCTAGGTAGATACCTTGAACATAAGGTCATACATTTAGTTGCAATATAGCCCTCTACAATACAACCTTCAGGACAAGACCTATTATCAATGAATGACTTCAAAAAATAACTATCGTTCCACAGGATATATCCACCAACAATGAAAATCCAGTAATCTTAGCTTCACTAGCTAAATGAATAGGTAAGTGCACCATGACATCAAAAACTGAAGGAAGAAAAATGTTTTCTAACTTGTAAAGTATTATGGGAATTTGTACTTCAGTATGTTCCAAGTTATCAATTCGCAGCTCCTTTGATCCAAGCACACTAAAACATATAGATAACTCAATAAGAGATTCACACACTTCTTTAGACAACATACCACGAAGTGCAAGAGGAAGTAAATGTTGAAGAAGAACATGACAATCATGACTTTTCAACCCAGATATTTTATGATCTTTTAGGTTCACATATTAAAAATATATTTGATGAAAATTCATCCGGAACCTTTAAATTCTTTAAGAAAGACATAAATTGTGCCTCTCTTCAGGAGGTGATCTGTAGTATGCTGTTGAAACTTCAATTTTTTTCTATTTTAGATGGGGTGCAATTCTGACCTAATGTTCATTTCTTGGAAGTCTAACCAAGTTTTAATTGTGTCTGTGGTCTTTCCTGTGACATTCATGATTGTCCCCATGATATATCACATATATATTTTTTCAATATGCATAACATCTAAATTATGTCGCAATAAAAGACACTTCCACTATGGAAGTTCAAAAAAGATATTTTTCTTGTTCCGGTTATCCTTTCGAGTATCATGTGCAATCTTCTTCCTTTTCATTGGATCTTTTGATAATGGTACCCCTTCAAGATCTTGCACTTGATTAAGTATCTCAATATCATAACACATTTTTGGTAGGGGCTTTTCTCTTTTGTACCATCAAATGACTCCTTATCATTTCTCCATTTGTGATTGTGAGGAAGGTAATGTCGATGACCCATAAAATATTACTTCTTACTATTAGCCAATCGAATTGAGGAAGTATCACTATTGCTACATGGACATGCCAATTTTTCTTTTGCACTCCAACCAGATAAATTCCATATGCTGGAAAGTCATTGATGGTCCATAACAAAGAAGCATGCAACTTAAAAAAATTTCTAGTTGATGCATCATAGGTCTCAATACCAAGTTCCCACAACTCCTTCACTTTCTCTATTAAAGGTTGGAGATATGTATCAATTGCATCTCTAGGGCCATTAGGAATAAGCATTGATAAAATAAAATTCTCTTGTTTCATACACAACCAAGATGGTAAATTATAAGGAATAAGAACCACATGCCAAATGCTATGTGAAGTTTTTGAATTTTGAAATGGCTGAAATCCATCACTAGCAATTCCAAGTCTAACATTACGTGGCTCGGTTGCAAATGAAGGATGACGTTCATCAAATGACTTCCATGCCATTGAATCAGTTGGATGCCTAATTATTCTATCATCAACTTTTTTATCTTTATGTCATGTCATTAGAGTAGATGTCTTTGAAGACATAAACAACCTCTGAAGTCTAGGATTTAGAGAAAAATAGCGTAAAATCTTTGGAGTTATCTTTTTACCTTTCTTATTCCTTGTTTCCTCGCTATGTGTATCTATTTTCCACCTGGATGCACCACAAACTTTGCAAGAATTGAGTAAACTATCCTCCTTCTAGTATAACATGAAATCATTAGTACAAGCATCAATCTAAATTTATGAAAGATCGAGTTCTTTAATTATCTTTTTTGCCTCATAATATGAATCTGGCAAATTAGCACCATCTGCAATAACTCCTCTTTCAACATTTTTAATAACATTGTAAATGCGGCGTTACTCCAACGACCCATATTTTTTATGTGAAGTAATTTGATCAAAGAGGAAAGTTTTGAAGGTTTTTGAATTTTTGTATAAGGGCAGCTTTAAATCCTTCAATAAGCTGTCAAAATGTTTTGCTTCAATGTTTGGTTCCTCCTCAAGAAAATCATCACAATCTGTGTGTGTACTTCCTCCATCAAGATTAAATATCTCAACAATTCTTCAACTTCATCCTCCCTCTCACATTTTTCTACATTATCACCATCTTCATCTTCAGATTCATATTCAGATTTAGATTCTGATAATGACTCACCTAAACATTCTCCATGGTGATACCAAAAAGTATAATTTTAAATTATTTCATATACTTGCAAATGTGTCTCGACTGTTTTACAAGTTTCTAAAATTGTATTGCAATATTTGACACATGGATATTGTATCTCATATTCTTCTCCTATTCTTTAATCCAAAAATTTTTGTACACCAACTAAATAGGTTTCATATAGTTGGTTGTCAACAAGTTGCATCCATTGCTTACTAAGTGTCATAACCTTGAAGAATACATAAAAGTTAAATTAAAAATAAATAAAAACAAAAATAATAAGATGCACACAACTTGTTACAATTAGATGCACACAACTGAGTTAAACTCTAAGGTTGCACTTAGTTGACCTTTACTACCTTTTCAGTCAATGAGTTCTAATACAATGAGATGACAAAGATGATGCAAAATAGAATTTTTTGATAGTAAGATGGAGACTGCCTATGTTGCTTGTGTGTGAACATCTACTAGGACAAAACATGAAGTGTGTAGTTTCCTTTTTTGAAAATTCAATCTATTCTATATGATTAAACGATTCGTTAGGTCAAATAGGTTGAGTCTTAAGCCTAATTTACTGGTTAATAAAATCAGATTAATTACTAGAAAAAAGACTTGTCAATCATTAAAAATAAAGCACAGTGATAATTATATGATTTAGTTTTTTTAGATACTTATTTATGCATAACATGATTTGACGAGCATACAATACTTTAGAAACTAGAAAAATGAAAAGGATCAACCCTAATAAAATTGATCAAGAATACAACATAAAAAGTAACAAAAATAATTTTTTTTCTCAAAACTAGAAGGTTATCTTTGGATATCCTTAGTTCTTCACTCTTGGTTCCTTTCTCGTCTGTAAGTTATAATTTATTTCATCGGCTATCTAATTAGTTGACATGACAACCTTAAAAAATCTAGTAGATAATCATTGATTAGACAACCGTATAAACGATTCTTCAAAATGACTCATTTATCATTAAAATATCCTTAGCTCTTCACTTTTGATTTATTTCTTATCTTTCATTTATAAATTTTGTTCTTCTGCAATCTGATTAGTTGACATGTTTGCATATAAAAAAAGCTCCTAAATAATTGATGGCCAGACAACAAGTAACTCTTTAAACTAGGATCGAATCTGCACCATGTGTCAGGATTATACAAAATCTAGAACAACTCTATCTGCTTTGTGACTATACTAAGAAGATTTGGAAAATGATAGCTTCTGGCTTGAAAGGAACTAGAGAACATTGGGAGGAAGAAGTGAAATCTAGAAGAGTAGTGCGATGGTTACTGCTTAAGTTGCTCATGTGAGAACACCTACTAGGATAAAAGATAAAGTACATAATTTCTTTTTTTGAAAATTCTATATGCTCTATATGATTAAACAATTCGTTAGGACAAACTTGAGTCTTGAGCCTACTTTACTGGTTAATAAAATCATATAAATATACAATACTTTTAAGATAACTACTCCTAGAAACAAGGACATGACTTCCTAAGATTACTGGAATAAGAAATTACTACATAGAAATAACTACTGCTATAAATTGTTGGGTGACTAAGGAGGGATAACAACAAGATTCTTGGGATAAAAGAAAAACTCTTAAATTAAGGCCAAAGTGTCCTACTTGAACTTTTAGAATATAAAATTAAGACATCAGAGTAAAATAGGGGGGATTGAATGGGGGATATGGTAAATCTTTAGTAAAGTGAGAACATAGAAGGAGGTAAAATGAGGCCCTCCCTCTCTGCTACAGTTAAAAAAACTCTCAGACACCCTTCTGTGGTGCTTAACAAAGGAAGGAAACTCTTCTTTGTCAGACCAGATACTTCTACTTTATCTCAAGTATTTGGTTTTTTGGTCAACCACTCTTTGTTCTTAAATAAGGGTTCCCCTTGTTGACACCCAATTTTTACCCTCCACAACATAAATTAACAATCGAGCTTCTTCGAATTTTAATAATTCAAAATAAATATTTTAAAATAAAATAAAATATATTTCAAAAATTCTTTTAAAAATATGTATATTACGTATTTATTTTTAAAAAAAAATTACAACGGAGATTATTTTCTATAAATTATTTTCAAAATGAATTTATTTGATACATAATTTAATTATTTCATTTCGTTGATTTTAAGAAGCTCTTTAATTAATTTTTTCTCTCGTGACCTTTAAGTCAATTCGGATATTAAATCGAGAGAATTCCCAGTCATAATCTCAATTTTTAAAATCCAATTTATTCAATTTTCAACCTCTAACCCAAACCCAAACCAAAAAACCTCCAACCCAGAAAACCCAAACCCAGAAAACCCAAACCCACGTAACCCACACCCGCCTAAACCTGACCCGACCCCCAACCCTTTTATTTTCCCTTTTTCAGCACACATAAACAGCAACACACACAAATACACACTCTTCTCACAGCTTACTCTCTCCCTCACGCTCTCAATTTTCTCCCAGCGCCCCTCAACTCTCTCAATCTTCATCATCTTCCTCACACGCTCCTCCACGCAATTCGACCCTTTCTCCTCTTTCTCGCCCAGACCCGTCACTCCCTCACGCACCTCACGCCCTTCGTCTCCTTCATCCCACTACCCCGACAGCCTCCCCAAAATCGCGACAGCCAGCGACCAACGACCCCACCCCAACGTTCCTCTCAACGGCACCCGACAGCCAGTGACCAAACGTCCCCACACCCGACCCTTTTTCAACGCCCCTTTTGAATTCAAATTCAAATTTGAATTTCAAGGGGAATCCCCAAAAATTCATCCTGTTTTCCCCCTCTAAATTCCTCTATAAATCTCCATTGTTGTTCACTGTAAAAGGGGGAAGGAATTTAAGGATTTTCAGCTTTCAATTTCACTTTAAGGGACAATTTTTTATCCCGAATTCCAGCAGCCATTCTCACTCTCATACATCCCTGAAATTCATAATTGATTGAGCATTTTTTGTTCGCTTAAAGGCATTCAAAGCTGGAGGTTCCTAAGTTTCGAAGTAGAAATCTTCGTAGAGAGTCTCTGTATTCGTGGTGAAAGAAAGTTCGGTCCTCGGCTCGTCGTCTAGTTCGCTGCCATAAACCAGGTAATCATTTTCGACTTCATTCCTCTTCTTCTTCTTCTCGCTGAATCTCTGAATATGTTGCTGTTTGGGATTAGCTGTATATGATGTAATCTTGTGTTTGGTTCGCTAAGAGTCGCTGTAACATATGTGTGTTAGTTGCGGTTTATGAATTCTGAAATCGTAGAGTCATGTTTCAGCCGCAAAGATCCTTTTTTTTTTGACGTTGTTCATGCTTGTTCTGCTGGACTTATGGTTTAGGACTGATTTGTTGTTTGTTGTTATCAATTGTTAAAATGATTTTCGAAATCGTATGGCTTTGTTTCAAGTAGCAAAAGTTTTGATCATGTGACGCTATCATAACTTTGTTCAGTACGTGTCTCATTTTAGTCTATTTTAAGCTTTTCCAGTCAAATAGGATTTCAAAATAATCCATGTTGTCTAGCTTTGAAAAATGATGTTAGTATTTTCTTATGTTGTTGTTCTATCTATATACCTCTCTATTTCATATTGATTCCCGGTTTGCTGATTAATTTGGGTGAATATTATGTCGAAGTTAGTTGTTGAGATGTAGTAGTAAACTGTTTCTATTGTTTAAAAGTTTTCTTTCTTTCCCACTCTCACATCCCCTGCCTCAGTTCAGTAGCGCCTTAAGCTTGTGTTTGTTGTGTTCATTTTAGTTTTCCTGTTCCAGTTAGTTATCACTGAAAAGAGTTGTTGCTTCAGCCTTATATATTAAGGATATATGCTTGTATATTGCCATACTTCTAGCCTAAAATAGGACCTTGCTCAACTCGATACAACGCTCACATATTTGTATCGCAAATCTTCTTCTGATTGCATATTCAATTTGAACAAAAGTGTATATGTTTTAGGAGTTATCATATGTTTACTTGCTTGCTTGCTTGTTTGCTGATGATATTTGCTCTGTTCTCAGTGTACATTTGTTGTCCTGCATAGTTTGGTATAGTTTTCTCTATCAGTTTAACTGTGTGTTTGAAATAACTTGATTCATCATCTATGTAGTATCATGTTCAAGATTCGATTTTCGTCTTACTGTTATACGTATTTGTTTAGAGGTTTATCCTAGCTTAAGTGCTACAATGTCATGACTTGTTTCTATGACAATTAGGATGTTCTTTAAATTTACATGCTGCCAGTTGCCATGTTGGATGTTTGTGGCATGAATAATTATTGTTCTTTCCCATTTGTCTCTTCCTAAATTGTTTTCTAAGCCACTGTGCTTCGTTTCTATCCGT
>JBCEWC010017367.1:0-12550 GCA_038996855.1 Solanum aculeatissimum
ACCCCCTAAACAAGAATATGAAGTCAGATTTTCGAAAAACGAAACGGATTTTTAGATATGGCTAAAACAAGTTTCCGGAAATTTTCGAAGCACATTTTTAGGAACTTTTTGGGTCGTTTCAAAATCTCTCTGATAATAACCAACAAACCCAAGGAAACTTCGGATATCATAAGGGGTCAACGGTCTAGGCCAATTCTTTACGACTTTGGTCTTCTTGGGATCAACTTTAATACCATCGTCAGATACCACATGGCCAAGGAAAGCAACTTCTCCCAACAAAAACTCACATTTACAAAACTTGGCAAATAATTCCTTCTCCCTCAAGGTATGAAGCACTAAACTTTAAGTGGTTCATGTGTTCCTATTCCCTTTAGGAGTAGATCAGAATATCGTCAAGGAAGACAACTACAAAACTATCAAGGAATGACTTGAATACTCGATTCATAAGATCCACAGACACTGTTAAGGCATTGGTCGAACCAAATAACATCACCACAAATTCAAAATACCCGTATTGAGTTTGGAAAGCTATTTTGGGAATATCACACTCCCTCACCTTCAACTGGTGGTAACCCGAACGAAGATCTATCTTGAAGAAATGAGTGACCCCTTGAAGTTGATAAAACAAATCATATATTCTGGGAAACGAGTACTTATTCTTGATGGTCAACTTATTCAACTGCCAATAATCAATACACATTCGAAATGACCCATACTTCTTTTTAACAAACAACACAGGAGCACCTCAAGGTGAAATACTTGACCGGATAAAGCCTTTCTCCAATAAGTCCTTCAACTGATCCTTCAACTCTTTTAGTTAAGTTGGAGCCATAGTGTAAGGAGGAATGGAAGTAGGTTGAGTATCCATAAGAAGATCTATGTCGAAAGCCACCTCCCTTTCGGGCGGAATACCTGGCAAATCTTTGAGAAACACATTGGGAAACTCATTAACCACCGAGACCGACTCTAGAGTAGGAGACTCAGTTTCCACATCCTTAACTCTCATAATATGATAGGTGAACCCCTTACCAATCATCCTCCGGGCTTTGAGGTAGGAAATAAACTGACCCCTAACCACGAAATCACTAACCTTTCATTCCAAAACAGGTTTATTAGAAATCTAGAATTTGACTTGCCTAGTCCTATAATCGACCGAGGCATATGATGAATGCAAACAATCCATCCCAAGAATGACAATTAAATCATACATATCAAAATATACAAGATCACCATGAAAGACCTTATGCAAGACTGAAATAGGATAACCCCGATACACTTTCTGGGCAATAATAGACTCATCCATGTGAGTATAAACCGAATAAGGTTTCCTCAAAGTTTTAGGACTCAAACAAAATTTAACAGCCAACAGAGGAGTCACAAAAGATAAATTTGCACCTGGATCAAGCAAAGTATAAGCATCAAAATCAAAGACTTTTAACATACCCGTCATAACATCTGGAGCTTCATCTACCTCCTGTCGGGCATGAAGAGCATAAAACCTATTATTCCTGGGATCACCACCAACTTGAGCCTTTGGTTGCCCTTGACCACCTGTAGCCACTTGATCTTTCTTTGTGTTCTTCGGGTAATCGGAAACCTTGTGGTTCATACTTCCACACCCGAAGAAAGCACCCAAAATCTTCCTACATTCATCCAAATAAGTTCTTCTACACTGGCCACAACGGGGAAGTCGTGGTCTACCCCCAACTTGTGCATTAGGAGGAGGCACCCTAGAATTGGCAAACTTCATAGTCGAACCTTTGCCTTGTTAGAACTGACCATTTCAACCTCCACTCCTAGAGTTAGAGAACCCACCAATATGCCATAAAGTTCCATGATGCTTGAATGCAAACTACATAGTTATAGCGGGGATGCAACCTCAACCGACAAAACCAGAGAGACCAAGCGAGCTACTACTTAGAATTGGACTACTTGCCAAGTTAATCCCAAGCCACTCTAAATATGGGGTACAAAACAAGTCATCCCATCTTGAGAGGTATCCTATGTTGGCATATGGTTTGATAGAAAGTAGTATGGACCCTTGGAGATAGTCCAACCCAACTCCAATCCCTCAGTTCTAAGTCTCATCCCACGGGAATACATATACAAGCTTTCAAAATGGAGGTTTCAATACTTCAAGTCAAATCAATGCAAAGTTGGCTAAAAAGCCCAAATCATCTTTCAAGTCTCCCCATAATTAGGCTGAAAAGCCAAACAAGTGTTTCAATAATCAATTCCAAAGATCAATGCATAAGAGTAGCTCATTCTAACATAACAATATGGTGTAAAACACCCAAGATTCTCATAGAGCCATATCAAGACAAGATGTGATCACATTCTAGTCAATTCCTATGTCTTACCCAGATCAATTCAAATCTAGTCAAGTCAAGAGGGCCAAGGCCTTATCAAGAGTTTTATCAAATCAAACCTTTCATGCTCATGAATGCAATGCATGAATTATCAATGAATAACATGGGAAATTGATTTCAATATTTAAATCATATCAATAAGATAGATTCATACTCAAAACATAATGAAATCATCAATTAAAGCATAATTCATACTACCCATGCTTGAATTAAAGAACAAAGGAAACATTCATTTTTAATTGTTCATAAAATAAATGGAATTCAACAATTAAGATCTTAATTCACTTTGAAATTAACAATTTAATAGACCCCACAACTTAATTAAATTAAATTATTCATAATTTAAAGGACCCAATTTCAAAGAGAGAAACATTCATCAAAATTGAAGAAAAAGAGTCTTGGGTCTTTATGGTTGAAAGGAGAACCATGAATAAATCCCACATACCTTGATTAATCAAGAAGAACAAGAAGAATTTGAAGAAGAATTGATCTTTCCCTTGAATTCCCAAGCTAGCCTTCAATGGAGCTTTGAGAGTAATTTAGAGAAATTGAGAGGATTTGATTTGAATAAGAGTGAGTAGGGTTAAATCAGGAGTTTAAGGGTTTAAAAATGCTAAAACGACCTTAGAATTAGTTAAAAATTACAATTAAACCATTAATGAAATGAGGAAGAAAACTGGAACTGTCACTGCAAAAGTGCACTACATGGACCGTGTAGTGACTCACGGTCCGTGAGCCCTGCCATGAGGCCTCTCTTTGATGATGAGCTTCAATCTAGCAACGAATAGGAAAATTTGAAATGTCACCCACATGGTCAACTTCACAGACTTTGAAGGGCCATACAGTCCGTGAGTCCCTTCCGTGAAGCCATACTTGGAACCAACTTTTCCCTCGAACATTCCATACTTAGAAAAATGCTTTTCTCGCAACCACATGGCCAGGCTCACGAGCCGTGAGGTTTCACACGGACTGTGAGGTGGTCCGTGGAGCCTCCCTTGGCTCAAGGCCTTTTCTGTACACTGGAACACCACAGACTAGTTCACGAGTCTTGAGCCTCCACATGGTCTGTGAACCCTACCATCAAGAAGATGCAATTTTTGGAACATTAACCTTATACATAAAATTTATCCATAGGCCAAGTCCTTCCCGAAACACTTTACCACGCCTCGTGAGAGGTCACATGACTTACCTTATAGACCGTGAGCCCACACAAGGCCCGTGGTCCTACCGTGAGGTAGTGCCTTAGCCAATGCCCCTCTTCCCTTTTTCTAGAATGTTTTCCATGCACAGGCAATCTCACTGTGAAGGAAATAACTTCCACATCCGAACTTCAAATTGAGTGAAGTGCGTTGGAAAGATAATTCAAAGAGCTTTGACTTGATAGGTCATATCTCACACCGTTCATCCCGTACCAAGAGATATGGCCATTTAAAGCCAGCACTCCCATTAGACATCAAGCAAAACTTAACCAATGCAATTTCTTCCAAGATGATCATGCAAGAGAGACTCAGAAAAGTCAAAAGCTAATCAATATAGACTCAAATTAGTCCCCAAAAAACATCACAAGGTTCGGAAATTTCTAGGTTGTTACAATCTCGAGGAAATTGGAAGAAGTTTATGGAGGATTTTTAGAGAGATGTTTTGGGTGGATTTAGGGGGATTTAAAGAGAGATTTAGGACTAAAAAATAAGTAACTTTTCAAGTATTTACTGTAAGGACCCAAACTTTAGAAAACCATATCGATGCAAAGTACATTGATTTCAAGATTATTTTGTGTGGTTTATGGTCATCATGGGTCTCTTTCTTCAAGCCATGTTCAAATGAATTCCATTGGCTAAGTTTTTCATAAGAACCAATGGAAGGGTCGACTTTAAATGATAATATCTCTTATCACAAGAGTAACTGGGTTGTATACTACCAGTCAAATTGTAGCTCTTTTAGTTATCTTTCTAATGCATCTAGTTTCACTCAATGTCGAGTTTGGATCGAGAAGTTAGGCCCATTTTCGTAAAGCTCATCTGTGCAAGGGTTGTGTTGTGTTCCCTTGTGTTTTGGCTAGGCAGGCCACCAGGAGACCCCAAACGGCTCATGTGAACTCCCATGATCTGTGGTGAGGTATTATAGTAGTTATTTCTTCCCAAAATATGGTTTTAAGTGTGGAATTACCATCTTATAACTATTACCATTATAATGGAAGGTTGAAACAAATTGTGTGCCTCTAGATGGACTGTGTGGCCTTCAGTCGAGTGGAACTTTTCTGGATTTTTTGCCAAGGCTTGCACCACGACCCCTATCACAACCCGTGGTATCTCCTAAGACCCGTGATGACCTTCCATGGGACCCCTAACAACTTTTGCATGATCGTTTTATTAATGGTTTGTTTGTAATTTTAGTTATTTTCTAAGGTCATTTCAGACTTTCTAAGCCTTCCTAAACATCTGAATTGGCCTACACTCCTCTATTCTCATTCAATTAAAATCATTACACTTAGAATATTCAAATCCTCTCTTCAATGAACTTCTCTCAAGGGTGCCATTGGAGATTTAGCTTGAAGCTTAAGGAAGGTCTTATTCTCCAATCAATTTCGTCTTGATTCTTCTAAATTAACTGAGGTATGTGAGATTAATTCATGGTCTCTTTCAAACATGATGACCGAAAAGTTTTCTACACTTTAAATTATGAATTTCAAGCTTCAATTGATTTTGGGTTCTTTAAATTGATTGTGATTTGATCAAATTAAAGCATGAGCAGTGTTTAGTTTTTTTATTTTAAAGTGATTTATGCTCAATTATGATATAGTATATTGAAGGTCCAATTATTCATGTCCTTTTTAAGCTTTAAACCTATGCATTGGTGATATTATCTAAGCTTTAATTATTTATTTAATTATGGTTTTAATATGGATTCTTCTTATCATGAGTTTTAACTTATGTATTCTAATTGTCAATGCTATCTCATCATTATTCATGGCATTTGCAAATATGAGCATTGGATTCTATGAAGTATATGATGTGGGTTAAGCTCAACCTTGACTATGACTATGAATTTGAACAAATATTGATATGATAAGCTTGTGATCATAAAAATGTCTATAATTTGGCTCTTTTAGCAACTCTGGGTGTTTACACCTATATGTATAAGTTTTGATGAGTTATTATGACATGAAAATGTGATTTGACTTTTTAGCCCAAGTGTGACATGAATTAAAATATGTTTGACTTTTAAGCCTAAGTATGCATTGATATGATTTTGAAAAGTCTTATGCCTGTTTGAAAGCATGTATATGTTTATGTATTTTCGTGGGATATTAATCTAACACCTAATGAGATTGGAGGCTTCAGAACTATCCCTAAGGGTCTTCTCCTTTTTTCTCAAACTATGTGCCAATATTTGGCCCCTTTATGGGATGATTATTATATGACTCTGAAATCCTTTTAGAAAGACTAGGTCATAAGGAAGGTGGACATCATACCAAAAAAGATCTGGTTATAAGGTGTGGTGTGGGCTACCCTTGGCAAGTAGTCCACCCTCATTCCAATGCGGGGGCTTGACATCGGGAGTTCATGTATTAGTTCACATGGAAATGATATCGGTTACAGTCTCATCCTCGATATGTTAAGCATTATAGCATACAAACATCATGAATTTCATGGCGTATTGCAATATTATTCATCCATGTATATATACTTCTGTTTATATTTGTGCCCTTGTCATCTAATATTGTTCCAGAGGTTATTCACATTCATGTGCATTGCATGCCCGCATACTCAGTACATTCAAATGTACTAATGCATACTTTTTTCCTACATGATCTAACCATATAGGGACCGAAGACTATCACCTTCCATCGTTTGATGGGTAGCTTGATCGGCAAGAGGTTGCTTGTGGTAAGTCCTATCATCCTAGGACAAAGCCACTTATCATCTACCTATTATGTTATGATGTTTATAATTTTACTTTGAGGGTGAGCCAGGGATATGTATTGGCCCCTGTCCTATTCTACATTTAGAGGAATTGTTGGTCATCTTGAAATCTTTCGTACAATTATGTTATATGTATTTTTATGATTTGTTTATATATTGCGTAGGGACGATATGACTTGTGATATGAGATGATGTGGAAAGTCCTAAGCCCCTATAATATCCCAATATCTTGAGTCCTTCTTACCCCTCCCTTAGTTTTATGTGTTATGTGCTATGTGAATCTATGCTGATCCCTACCCCTATGACATCCCATAACTTGAATCATACTTACCCGCCCCGTAGAACTATGTGTTTGATCTACATCTATGTGCTTCTGAATCGATGATGTTTGAATGTATGTTATAAGACTTGTTTGGGGACTCTCGGGTTACCATTTATCGTGTCACTCCTAGGACCTAGCCCTGGGTCATGACATTTACGTATATAAAGGTGTTGGAATATGTCCCAACTAACTTTCCTCGCTTAGAATAATGTTCAAAAATTTTTGAACTGTGGGGGAACAAAGACGAATCGCGCCTCTGTCACATATTTTTTTGTTTTGCATGATTTCACCATAATTATTTTTGATATAGGCGACCTAAAAATTGAAGGCGACCTTTTTCCTACACAATTTTGCCTCCTAAAAAGAATACGAAGTTAGATTTGAAAAATAATCCAACTATCTTAAAATATTCAGTCAATACTTCATAGGGTCTTTCCAAGTCAATTTGGGAGGTGTTATAAATTGCATAGAATTTTAGAGGACAAACTGCTATCTACTGATGGGGTTGTCGACCGATATCACAACATATGGGACACAATAAAATTTTATTGATTCAAGATTTTCACCAGGCGCCACACTCCATATGTGCCTGTCATGCCCCAAGCCCAGGGCCTAGATGTGACACAACGAATGGAGAATCAGAAGGGACCCCAAATAGACCTTTTAAGCATGCATGGCTCATCCTTTGTTTTGTAGAAGCATAAATAGGAAACAAACATGTAACAACAAGTAATTTATAAGGTAATTGGGACTTTGGGCTCACGCTATGGGGATCTTCTTCGGAAGAGGATTAGCATGAAATAAATTACTCACGCTATGGTGGCAATTAGGGACTTGGGACATCCATCTCATCCATACAACAAACATTCAACACATGAGAGGAATAAGGGAATAAGGGAAATAACCAATAATACATGGACATAATGAGACACGAGTACATAACATGCAATCCATGTATAAAACAACACCACTAAATATGAATGGAACGTGGGCCAAGACATCTCTCGGGTTGACCCTCAAAAGATAGTATCCAAAAATAGAGTAGGCTAATCAAAAGCATGAAAGTAAATGGATATTGTCCGTGGAAGTGGATGACTCGCTAATAGCAATTCTTCACTCAAATCATGTATCCACTTGGAGGAGGAGTATGATGGATGTGAGATCTAGTTCATACATGGTTATATGATGTAGGCAAAAAGTATGCATTAGTGCATTTGAATGTATTAAGTATGCAGGATGCATGCAACAAGGAACTTAAGCCACAATTGTGCAGTATGCATATCATAATCAATGGGCATATGCTCAATATGGAATGAGCGCTCAACGCTTTAGTCAAAATATTCATGAGAGTTATCAATTCACCAATCATATCATACATAGATGAAAAGTGATCATAACCGACCTGTAAGACCAAGAGAGCTGCTACTTGGAATTTCAATGTTCACTCCACACAAAACATGTAGTGGTTTACCTTGCCGGGGTAAACCAATCATTAATCTTACGGGGATACCAACCTTTTTGGTTAATACCTCATAATCACCTTACGGGAACACCACTCATTTTCGGTTAACATATGATAAGAAAATTACGAGACCACTACCCTTTTCGAAATTCTATTTAACATGTTTCGTACGGGAATACCACCCTTTTTAGTGATTCATGCAACTTAAAGCTATATTGATCCATTAGCTAATTCAAAAACATATGGTGGCAACATAGTTATGTGAAAATGGTTATCTACCAAGGTCCGCTCGATGCTAGGTCTCAATCCAAAGGAATATTCAAAATAATACGTATTGACATAATATGCTAAGCATCTTAGTATCATAATATTTCTTTCATAAGGTAGCTCAGAAAAACCAAAGCTTTATCGTATGAAAGTAGGGCTTTATAATTTTCATAATGCTTTCATATCTCATATCACACATAATACTCTACAATTCATATCATTCATAATTTACATATCTTTCCATAAGACCCTCAACATCATAGAAGCTTGGCATAAATCTTTATTCAAAACTATGGTGGGTACATGTACATAATTTCAAAATCATGCAATTCATGAATATGTGTCATGAGAGGAGTAAGATGAATCACTTGAACACTTTTCAAATCAACAAACCAAAAGCATAATCATAACTTAGTTAGGGTATTATCAAACGCTCATAAAAGTCACATATCTCACATGATTCTTCACTTCAAAATAATGCATAAGAATGAATCATCATAAATTATTCCATATTATCCTCATATGAAAGAGTGCACAAAATCGTCATGTATTTCCCTAACTTGAGAATACAAAAAGGAAAGGGAATGGTTGAGATTAGTTTAGGGAAGGTCCCCACTAATCGAAATTCACATACCTTAATGATTTAATGGAGGAAAATCGGACTTGGAATTGAGGATATCCAAAACCTTAGCTTGGTTCTTTCTAATTATAGCCTTGGATGACTTGGGAGTATTCTTGAGAGGAGCTTTTGACTTTGAGTATTTTGAGTGGGGAGGAATGAGATAGATTAGGGTTATGAGAGCTGATAAGGGGTCTCTTGAGGGTCAAAATGACATATTATAGGCATTAATCAATAGTAAAGGTCCAAATTGCCCCTTATTAAAAGTCTGTCGAGTAGAACCATGAGACCTCATTTATGGGCCATGGTCTAACTTACAGGCCATATGTGAGGGTCTCTTTTGATGCCATTTCACACTCTCAGAAACTTTTGTCTGAATAACATTCTATGACCTGACTTATAGCTCATAAGTCATTTCACGAGCCATCTGATAAGTCATATATCCTACTTCAAAAATTATCATTTTCACCTTGTCTTACCTTTAACCCACAAGCAATAGTTATGGTCCGTGGAACCAATTACGACCTGTAAGGTCCCTCGTAACAACTGGCACTCAAAACATTTCTAGAACTCATTTCTTACACTCTTCATGCTTCTCATAGGTGGGGCTTTACAATATCTCCACCTTCTGATCATTCATCCCCAAATGTGCTAAAGGAATTCTCTAGAGAATAGAATATGTGCACCATATGCAAAATGCAACATATGCATCGTGAAAATCCTTAAACCATTCTTCAAATAACATTCATAATGCAAATCTCAAAATCACATAGTCATGCATAAATGACTTGGAAATGACATGCAAGGAAATGAGGTTCTTAAATAGGAGAGTCATGGTATCTCAAGATTGATTAATATGGAAGAGATAGGGGTATCACTTTCTCATATCCGCTTCCGCTTTCTAAGTTGCACCAAGAGATAGGGGTATCTCTTTCTCATATCCGCTTCCGCTTTCTAAGTTGCACCTTTGACTTGTTGGTTTCTCCAAAGGATCTTGACAAATGTTATGTCTCTTTTCTCAACCTATTGGTTTTTCTATAATAAATCTCTACCGGACTTTCTTATAAGTCAAATTCTCTTAAACATTCGCTGCTTCCAAGGGAATAATGGAATTTGGGTTTCAAACACACTTCTTCAAAATGTAGACATGAAAGACCAGATGAATCTTGCTTATTTCCATGGGTAACTCTAATTAATATGCAACTCTACCAACACGCCTCATGATCCAGTAGGGCCCTACATACCTAGGGCATAACTTTACCTTCTATCCAAAATGGATCACACCCTTCATCAGCAAAACCTTTAAATACACCCAATCATCACTTTCAAATTCAAGGTCTCTCATCCTAGTATTAGCATAGGACTTTTATTGACTTTGAGTCCCTTTCAACCTCTCCCTTATCATTCTCACTTTCTCCAAAGATTCCATAACCATGTCCGGACTCAAAAAAGCCATCCCCCCTACTTCAAACCATCCAACTATGGATCTACAATGCCTCCCATATAAAGTTTCAAAGGGAGCCATTCTGATGTTAAAGTGGTAGTTATTTTTATAATTAAACTCAATGAGTGGAAGATGCTCAGCTCATCCCAACTCCTTCTAAACTCCAAGGCCCAAGCCCTTAGCATATCCTCGAGAATTTGAATAATTCTTTCAGCTTGACCATCCATTTGTGTGTTAAAACTCGTGCTAAGCTTAACTTAGGTACCAAGGCTCCTTTAAAAGGACTTCCAAAACTGCAATGTAAATTTAGCACCTCAATAAGAAATAATAGATAATAGGACCCAATGAAATCTTACCAACTCATAAATGTACAACATGGCATAATCTTCGGCACCATAAACCATCTTAACTGGCAGAAAGTAAGCCAACTTCGTTATCCTATCAATGATGACCCAAATGGAATCAAAATGTTTTCTAGTCTTTGGCAACCTAACTACAAAATCCATGTTGATCTCTTCCCACTTCCAAGTAGGAATCTCAATATCTTGGGCTAGGCCACTTGGGCTAGGCCACTTGGCCTTTGATGTTCAGCTTTAACTTGTTGGAAATTATGGCAATCGTCTATAAATTTGGCAATGTCTCTCTTCATACAACCCCACCAAAACACTTCCCTCAACTCTCTATACATCTTTGTTGCACCGGAGTGAATGGAGTAGGATGAACTATAATCTTTACTCAATATCAAGTCTTTCAAGAAATTGACATCGAGCACACACAACCTGCCATGGTACCTAAAGACACCATCTCTCCCTTGGGAGAAAATCTCCGCTTTGCAACCCTTCGCCAATAATTTCTATTTCGCCAAAGTAGGATGAAGTTCTTGCTTGGATTTGTCCTGTTTGATCAAGAAAGACTTAGAACCATCTACTACCACCGCACTATCATTTTTGGACTTATCCAAACTAACCCCCCAATCTTGCCAACCGGTGAAGTTATCTTGCCATCACCAATGAGTCATACCTTCCATGGACACCATACTTAGAGCATCGACCATAATATTATCTTTGCTTGGATGGTAGTGCATATTTGTGGTAGTATTTAAGGAATTCCAACCATCTCCTTTCACATATATTTAGATATCTTAGGGTGAACACATATTGGAGACTGTTATGGTCGGTGAACACGTCTACATGAACCACATATATATAGTGACTCCATAGCTTCAAAGAAAACACCACAACATCTAACTCAATATCATGGGTGGGGTAATTGCGCTCATGTACCTTTAGTTGCCTAGAAGCATATGCAATGATTTTACCACTTTGCATCAAAACACACCCCAAATTGATTCTCAAAGCATCACAACAAACCATATTACTGTCTAACCCTTCCAATAGAGCTAATATAGGAGTTGTCATGACCCGGATAGGGGGCCTAGATGTGAAATGGTGAAGGAGAACTCGAAGGCCCTCCCTCCATCAAACCATTATAGCATCATTACACGCATCATCGGTTCAGAAGTGCGGAAGCTAAATACATATCACGTAAGCTCTAAAGGATTTGGGACTTGGGACTCAAGCTATGGGGACAATATCGGGAATGGGATAAACATGCATACACATAGCATATAGCAATAATCTCTAAGGGGACGGGGGAATAAAATTCCACTATGGGGGCACACCGGGATTATGGGAATTTCCACATAAGCACATATTCATTCACAATACCCATCATACAATTCATAAGCATAATAAGAGACCATTATCATAATCAAAGATAAATAGCATCGTATTACATAACCAATTGTTTAATATAACAAGTCAACGTAAAAGAGTCTAGAATGGTCCAACAATCCTCTACATGAATGGGCGGGGCCTCGACAAGTTTGAGGCTCACCCTCAAGACATAAGAAAGTAAATAAAATAACATAAAATAGATATAATAGATGGTGGCTATTTCCCTTGAACAAAAGGGCTCACCACTAGTAAAGTCTTCAACAAAGTGATCAAGCGTCATCCGGTAGGATGTAGATATCGTCTCCGGTCCCTACATGGTTAGATCATATAGAACAAGAATATGGGTTAGCACAATTAAGCACTAAGTATGCGGGCATGCAATGCATATGACAATGTAGTATGACCAAG
>JBCEWC010017368.1:0-12550 GCA_038996855.1 Solanum aculeatissimum
CAACAATCAAACAAGAGACATTTTCATCAAACTCATAACAATCATGCATCATTTCAAAAGTCTTTCAAAACTCATGTAAAAACATCATTTAAATCATTTTCGTGTTCATGTATGCATGCAACAACATGAAGCTTAAGAATTTAAAGAATTAGGACCATACAAGGATAAAACCTTGTACCTTAGGCTTGAGTAGATTGGAAAAGATAGGGATATCGCTCCATCATGTCCAGATCCGCTTCCCATGTCTTGCTCTCCACGTCTTGGTTCCTTCAAAGTACCTTGACCGAAGCTATCTCCCTGTTGTGAAGTCACTTCACTTGTCCATCTAAAATTTTGACCGGCACCTCTTCATAGGTCAAATTCTCGTCAACCGTCACACCCTCCAAAGGTGCAATGGCCTTAGGATCACCAACAAACTTTCTCAACATAGACACATGGAATACCGGATGAATGGAGCTCATGCCTAAAGGTAAGTCCAACCCATAAGCCACATTGCCAACTAGTTCCACAATTGCATAAGTTATGACGTACTGAGGACTCAACTAGCCTTTCTTGCCAAAAAGCATGATGTCTTTCATGGGGGACACCTTCACGTACACCCAATCACCAACATGAAATTCAAGATCCCTCTTTCTAACATCCGAATAAGACTTTTGGCGACTTTGGGCCATTTTCAACCTTTCCCTAATTAACTTCACCTTTTCAATGGCCTCAATAACCAAGTGGGGGCCTAACAAGGCCGCTTCACCTATTTCAAACCAACAAACCGGAGACCTACATCTCCTACCATACAAAGCCTCAAATGGTGCCATGCCAATGCTAGCATGAAAGCTATTGTTGTAAGCAAACTCATTGAGAGGTAGATGATCATCCCAATTTCCCTTGAATTCCAATACACAAGCCCTTAACATGTCTTCCAAAATTTGAATTATTCTTTTGACTTGCCCATAGGTTTGAGCATTAAATGTGGTGCTCAACTTGACTTTAGTACTAAGTCTCTTTTGAAAGGACTTCCAATAATGATAATTAAATTGAGTTCCACGATCCGATATGATAGACCTTGGCACACCATGCAATCTTACCAACTCCCGAATATATACCTTAGCATTCTCCTCGGCACTATAGGTAGTCTTAACTTGCAAGAAGTGAGTTGAATTAGTCATTGTATGAACAACCACCCATATGGACTCAAATTGTCTCCGAGTACAGGGCAACCCAACCACAAAGTCCATGTTCACATCTTCCCACTTCCAAGTAGGAATTTCAATATCTTAGGTCAAACCACCAGGCCTTTGATGTTCCACTTTCACTTGTTGGCAATTAGGACATTCCAACACAAATTTAGCCACGTCCGTCTTCATACCATGCCTCCAATACAACTCTCCCAAGTCTCGGTGCATCTTGGTAGATCCCGGATGAATAGATATTGAGAATTATGAGCCTCTTTCATGACAGTCTCCCTTAAGCCATCAACATCCGAAACACACAAATGATCTTGGTACCGTAGCACACCATCTCCCCTTTGGGAGAAAACCTCAATCTTGCCATCGGCAACCAACTTCTTCAACTCAACCAAGGAAGTATATAATTATTATTTCTTCTTAACATCAACTACTAAAGAAGACTCGGATCCACCTAGAACACGAATTCCACCATTTTTGGATTTGGCCAATGTTACACCCAACCTAGCCAAACGGTGCACGTCTTTCACTCTCTCCTTCTTCCCTTCTTCTACATGAGTCACACTCCCCATAGAAATCCTACTAAGGGCATCCTCCATAACATTAGCCTTGCCGGGGTGATATACAACACTCATATCATAGTCCTTGAGAAGCTCCAACCACCTCCTTTGCCTCAAATTAAGGTCTCATTGGGTGAACACATATTGCAAGCTCTTATGATCAGTGAAGACATCCACATGAACCTTATATAAATAATGTCGCAAAATTTTCAAAGCAAATACCACCGCCGCCAACTCTAGATCATGGGTTGGATAATTTTGTTCATGCACTTTCAATTGCCGGGACGCATAATCTATCACCTTACCATGTTTCATAAGCACACAACACAAGCCAATCCACGACGCATCACAATACACCACAAACCTATCTAATCCGTTAGGCAAAGTCAAAATCGGAGCTGATGTAAGTCGATCCTTCAAA
Organism: Solanum aculeatissimum; assembly: GCA_038996855.1. Taxonomy (NCBI): domain Eukaryota; kingdom Viridiplantae; phylum Streptophyta; class Magnoliopsida; order Solanales; family Solanaceae; genus Solanum; species Solanum aculeatissimum. The sequence goes on from JBCEWC010017368.1 coordinate 2,163, forward strand.
GTTTGGAAACTTTTCTCACATTCATTCGACCATACAAATTTAGCCTTCTTTTGAATCAACTTGGTCAACTAAGACGCTATAGAGGAAAACCCTTCAACAAACCTTCTATAATAACCGGCTAAACCAAGAAAGCATAAAATATTCGAAGAAGTCAACGGTCTAGGCCAATCTTTCACCGTTTCAATTTTCTTAGGATCAACCTTAATACCATCACCGGACACCACATGACCAAGGAAAGTAACTTCTCCCAACCAAAATTCACATTTGCTAAACTTGGCATATAATTTCTTCTCTCTCAAAGTTTGAATAACCAACCTCAAATGATCCATATGTTCTCGTTCACTACATGAGTAAATCAAGATGTCATCGATGAAAACCACCTCAAAATTATCAACGGCTTGAACACCCAATTCATAAGATCCATAAATACCGCCAGAGCATTAGTCAACCCAAATGACATCACCACAAATTCAAAATGACTATAACGAGTCCAAAAGGTCATCTTGGGAATATCACACTCCCTCACCTTCAATTGGTGATAACCCGAACGAAGATCTATTTTAGAAAAGTGAGTAGTTCCTTAAAGTTGGTCAAACAAATCATCAATCCTAGGTAACGGGTACCTATTCTTAATGGTCACCTTGTTCAATTATCGGTAATCAATACACATCTGAAGCGACCCATCCTTCTTTTGCACAAATAACACGGGAGCACCCCAAGGTGAGATACTCAGCCTTATATAATCCTTTTCTGGCAAATCTTTCAATTGATCTTTCATTTCTTTCAATTTCGTTGGGGCCATACGATAAGGAGGAATAGAGATAGGTTGAGTATCCGGAAAGAGATCTATGACAAAATCTTCTCTATCGGGAGGGATACCAGGAAATTACTCAGGAAACTCATTAGAAAACTCATTAACTACCAGAATCGATTCAAGCTTAGGTAATTGACCTTCCATATATCTAACCGCACAATATGATAAATACACCCCTTACAAATCATCTTCTAGGACTTGAGGTAGGAAATAAACCGACCCTTAACTACGGAATCACTACCCTTCCATTCCAACACCGGTTCATAAGGAACTTAAAATTTTACTTGCCTAGTTCTACAATCAACCGAAGCATATGATGTATGCAACCAATCCATCGCAAGAATAACATCAAAATCATACATCTCAAGTTCTACAAGGTCACCGGGGAACACTTTATGCAACACAGAGACAGGACAACGCCGATACACCTTTCATGCAATGATAGACTCACCTATGGGAGTATACACCGATTAAGGTTCCCTTAGAGTTTCAGGACTCAAACCAAACTTAACAGCCAACAGAGGAGTCACAAAAGATAAATTTACACCTGGATCAAGTAAAGCATAAGCATCAAAATCAAAGATTTTTATTATACCAATCACGACGTCCAGAGCTTCCTCCACCTCTTGCAGGGAATGGAGAGCATAGAACCAGTTGTTTCTTGGAGCACCACTAACTGGAGCCTTTGGTGGACCTTGAACACCGGGAGCCACTTGAGCTTTCTTGGCACTCCTTGGACATTCAGAAACCTTATGGTCCAAACCACCACACCCAAATCAAGCACCCAAAGCCTTTCTACAATCGACCATAAGATGCTTCCCTCATTGACCATAAAGAGAAATTCGGGGACCACCCCGAACTTGTGACTTAGGAGGAGGCACTCTAGGATTAGAAACCCTCATGTTAGAACCTTGGCCTTGGTGAAACCGACCTAAATCACCACTACCACTCTTGGAGTTGGAGAACCCACTATCAAACCGAGCCCTCTTAGCCTCATGAACTCTTTACTCCTTAAGCTTTTTACCTTTAATTTGTTTGGAATAAGTCATGATCCTAGAGATATCCATGTCACGGATGAGCATAGCGGTCCTACACTCCTTCACCACCAAGTTTGAAACACCCAAAATAAACTTGTGCATTCTTGCATGGGGATCAGATACAAGCATTGTAGCACACTTGGAAAGCTTAGAGAATAGTCCCTCACTGTCATGTTACCTTGTCGGAGATTTATAAACTCAGTCATCTTAGCCTCTCTAAGCTCAAGAGGGAAGAACCGATCAAGGAAGGCCATCTTGAATTATTCCCATCCCACCTTGACATCCACCATTCTCTCAACAAGTCATTGGTTCTACCACACTTGTGCCACATACTTTAGTTGATAAGAAACTAACTCCGCCTTCTACTCCGATCCAACACCCATGATAGTCAACACCTTGGTGAGTTCATCAATGAAACCCTTGAGAATCTTCATCAACCTTAGAGCCATAGAACTCCGGAGGGTTCATGCGGGTGAAATCCCTCACCCTTAAAGCCAAAGTACCAATGTTCACAGGATGGGCTTGTGTATGGGCCAACATATATACCATATTTCTGAACTTAGCATGGGACACCTGTTCCTCTACTGGTGCCCGAGGGGCTTGTTCCTCAATTTCAGGAGGTTGACTGGGGAAGGGACCTTTTCGGGGAGGTATTTTCTGAAAGAGCAACAAGAACCAAGAGTTTAGAGAAGTTTATAATTAGTATAAGGCATGACACAAGAGACAATAAAGTGACAAGTTCCTAAAATATCGTCATAGCCTCTCATTCATAGGTATGGCACGCATCACACCCATGAACGAGACTCTAAGTGATACGACATGTTGGACTCTGAGGATCATTTACAAACCTAGGGATCTAATACCATCATTGTCATGACCCGGAAGTAGGGCCTAGATGTGAGATGGAAAAGGAGAACCCGAAGGCCTTTGATCTAGCAGTCATAACATCATCACATACATTATCGATTCAGAAGCGAAGAAAAGTAAACACATAAAACATAATTCTAAGGGAATTGGGGATTTGGACTCTAGCTATGGGGATGTTGCCGGGAATGGGATGAGAATGAATCACATAGCACATATCAAGTATTTCTAAGGGCCGGATAAGTAGGACTCAAGCTATGGGGGCACACCAGGGTTATGGGACTTTCCACATAAGTGCATTCCCAACATTCACAATCCTATAAACGTAAGCATAAGCATAATTATAAACAGAAGCAAAAGCATAGTAGGAACATCATATCCATAGCATAGTACCAATAGTCATAACAACCCAAAATAGCATGATACAACGTGCAAGTAGCGTGTCCAACATTGCCTCTACATAGAAATAGCGAGGCCTCGACATAGTTTGAGGCTCATCATCAATACGTGAAATGGGAAAGTAAACAGTACAAGGGAGAGGGAAGTAGATATTTCCCTTGGACAAAGGTCTCACCACAAGCAAATAGCTTCAAGAGAATCACTCGTCGTACAAAGGTAGATGGAGATCGTCGCCGTCACCTTCATGGTTAGAACATGTAGACAAGAGTATGGGTTAGCACAATAAAGCACTAAGTATGCAGTAATGCAAATGCATATGCACATGAACCTATAGCAACCTACATGGCAAGGGCACATATATAGAAAAGAATATAAGAAGGGACAATATAACAATATGCCATGATAATCATGATGCATAAAATACCATAATGCTTATAATATAGAGGGGATGGAACCATAATCGACATCCAAATTCATGTGAGCTACCACATGAACTTGCCAAATGAGGCCTCCCATTGGATCGGAGAAGATTACTTGCCAAAGGTAATCTACACCACACCTTATGGGCCTCCCATTGTAACACTAACCTTGACCAACCATCATAAAGTTTGAAAATTTTTGGGTTGTTACACCTAGTCTTTTTGAATGGATTTCCATAATATATCATATCATCCATAAAGAGGCCCTATGTTAGCACGTAGTTCATGAGAAAGGGAGAGGACCCTTTGGGATATCCCTGATGCCCTCAATCTCATTCAGTGTTAGGTCAACATTCCATGGGCATACATATACTTATACATTCTTTTCAATAGAGACATAAGACTTTTTTAAATCATATCAATGCACACTTAGGCTTAAAAGCCAAACATATTTCAATTTATGTCACACTTAGACTAAAAAGTCAAATCACATTTTCATGTCAATATTCATGCATAGGAGTAGCTGATCAAAACTTATATATATTGGTGTAAACACCTTGTGTTTCTCAAAGAGATAAACCATAGACATATTTGTAATAACAAGCTTGTCATATCCACATTTGTTCAAAATCATTGTGATAATCGTGGTTGGGCTTAACCCACATCAAATACTTCATAGAAGCTAATGCTCATGTATGCACATGCCATGTATGATGATGAGAATAGCATGGGTAATTAGAATTCACAAGTTAAAACTCATAATAGGAAGAATCCATATGAAATTCATAATTAAATCAATAATTAAAACTCAAATAACATCACCCATGCACAGATTTAAAGCTTAAAGGGATATGCATAATTGGACCTTCAAAACGTTAATGAAATTAATCATAATTGAACTTCAATTACTTTAAAACCATCAAATAAGTACATCCAATACTTCAATTTAATTAAATCAACACTAATTTAAAAGACCTAAATCCAAAGTAAGATTTAATTTCATAAGAATTGAGGAGTGCAAAAATTGGGGACTTCATGGTTGAAAGGGGACCATGAATCAACCTCACATACCTTAGATAACCAAGAAGAAGCAAGAAAAATTGATGAAGAAGAGAGCCTTTCCTTAATTCCAAGCTAAGCCTTCACTAGTCCACTTGAGAGGAGTTCTTAAGAGAGAGCTTGAATAAATTCATAGTGTATGAATTGAGTTTAAATGAGAGAGGATAGGTGTATAGTACAAATAATATGTTTAGGAGGGCTTAGTAATTCTTAAACTACCTTAGGAAGTAACCGAAATTACAAATAAAGTATTAATGAAACGAGTGTAAACAAAAATTATGTAACAACTCAAACATTTCTGAATCTTGCATTACTGGTTGAGGTATGATTTGAGGTTGTATTGGCTAGTTTATGAATTTCTCGAGTCTCTCTTGCATGACCGTCTTGGAAGAAATCGTGTTGGTTAAGTTTTGTTTGAAGTCTTATAAAAGTACTAACTTTAAAAGGCCATATATATTGATATGGGTTGAACTGTGTGGGACATGACCTATAAAATTGAAGATTTTTGAGTTATCTTCCCAACACACTTGGTTTCAATAAATTTGTAGTTTGGATGTTGATGTTATGGCCTTCTTAGTGAGACTGCCTGTGCAGGGAAACATTCTGGAAAGGGGAAGAAAGAGTTTGGCTAAGGCTTTGACCCACGGGAGGGTTCACGGGCCATGTGGAGCCTCAAGACCAGTGATCCCGGTCGGTGTGGAGTTCCAGTAGACAAATAAGACTCTGGACCAAGACTCCGAGCCAAGTAATGCTCCATGTACCCACTCACGATCCTTGTGAAGCCTCACGGCTCGTGAGCCTCGTTCATTCAGAGTTCCAGTGAGCCACCAAGGATTTGTGCCGAGTCCTGGAGCCAAGGGAGGCTCCATGGATCAGCTCACGGTCCGTGTGAAGCCTCACGACTTGTAAAGCCAGTCCGTGTGGAGTTCCATAGAGCTACCCATGGATTTGTTGTTTCAAGTGTTGCTTCACAACAAGGCTCACGGACCGTGAGCTACTACGTGGTCCGTGTAGTGCACATCGTCCGTGGCTATTTCCAGTTTTTCTTCCTTATTTAATTAATGGTTTAATTGTGATTTTTAACTAATCCTAAAGTCGTTTTAGCATTTTTAAATCCTGCTAAACCCCTGATTTAACCATATTCACTCCTATTCAATTCAAATCCCTTCAATCTCTTTAAATTCTCTCAATTTCTCTCCACCTCCATTGAAGATTAGCTTGGAAATTAAGGGGAAAATTCAATTCTTCTTCAAATTTTCTTTGTTCTATGTGATTAATCGAAGGTATGTGGGATTGATTCATGGTTCTCCTTTCAACCATGAAGACCCAAAACTCTTCTTCTTCAATTTTTGATGAATATTTGCTCTCTTTGAAATTTAGTCTTTTAATTTATGAATGATTTAATTCAATTGAGTTGTGGGCTGTACTTTAACGTTTATTTTAAGATGATTAAATTCAATAATCATGGTTTGCATTGGAATTATGAAGAGTTGAATATGCATGGTCCCTTGAAAGCTTTCTTAGGCATGGGTAATGTAAATTGTGATTTAAATTTAGATTTTGTCATGGATTAAATTGAATTTTATATTCTATTATTGAATTTTGATTGACTCTCTATTTCCCATGCATTCATCTAATCATTAATGACATATGCATACATGAAAGGTTTGACTTGATAAAACTGTTGATATGATTTAACTTGATTTTTGTAAGACATGAGAATTGACTAGAATGTGATCACATCTTGTTTTGATATGGCTTTTAAGCATCTAGGTGTTTTACACCACTCTATTTTGTTAGAATGAGCTACTCATATGCTATGGTCTATGGAAATGATTCTCTAAAATTCTTGTTCGGACTTGAAAGGTTTTGAAATGTGATTTTTAGGCTTGTAGCCAACCTTGCATTGTTCTTCGAATTGAAGTATTGAAGTCTATATTTTAAAGCTCGTATATGTATATGTATTCTCGTGGGATGAAACTTACCACTGAGGGATCGGAGTCAGGGTGGACTATTTTCAAGGGTCCATACTCCTTTCTGTCAAACCATGAGCCAACATAGGCTATCTCCCAAGATGAGATTGACCTGTATCCCCTTTATAAGGGTTGCAATAGGACCTACCTGACAAGTAGTCACATTCCAAGCAATAGCTCGCTTGGTCTCTCTGTTGTCGGTTGAGCTCACATCCCCGCTATGACATGTAGGGTTGCATTCATGCATCATAGAACTTTATGGCATATTTTTACCAAATCCTTCCCTTGCTTATATGTATTCTTTCTATAAGTATATGTGCCCTTGTCATCTAGTTTGTTTGTAGGATCATGTTCATATGCATGGCATACCCGTATACTTAGTGCATTATATGTGCTAACCCATACTCCTTGTCTACATGATCTAACCATGTAGGGACTGGAGGTGACATTAATCCATCGTTGGACGTCTAGTGAGATCTTGGAATTGTTGATCGTGGTGAGCCCTATACCTCCAAAGGGAAATACCCACCTTCCTCTATCTTATGTTTTTATTTTATCTTACTTATCTTGAGACTTGAGGGTGAGCCCGGGTTATGTCGAGGCCCCTGTCTTACTCTTGTAGAGACATTGTTGGATACTTAATGGATTATATTGTATGGTATACTACGTGCTTATTTAAGATGCAATGATTAGCTACGTCTTGCTATGGTTATTTATGTTTCGATTATGCTTTTTGCTTATGCCATTATGATTAGTTGGTTGAGAATGTGCTTATATGGGAAGTCACTAACCCTTCTTTCCCCCATAGCTTGAGTCATACTTACTCACCCCGTAGAACGTAATTTATATGTGCTATGTGATCTATCCTTATCCCATTCCCAGCAACATCCCCATAGCTTAAGTCCAAAGCCCCGGAATCCCTTAGACTTATGTGTTGTTTATTATGTTATGTGCTTCCGAACCGATGATGTGTGTGATGATGCTAAGATGGCTTAATTGAGGACTCTCGAGTTCTCTTTCGCCATGTCATATATAGGCCCTACTCTCGGGTCGTGACAAATAGCCAGGGGTCAAAGGGAGGCTTCACAGGTCGTTTAGTGTCACACGAACCGTGAAGGTGTCCGTGAGACAAAACATAGAAAATTTTAGAAAAAAATCTTCAAGCCAAGGGTTCTTCCACTGAAGGTCACATGAACCATCAAGAGCCAAACACACCGTAAGGGCCTCCATCTGGGTGATGTGAGTTCCAGAACATTAAAATAATACTTAGAACCATTCCTTAGGATGAGACCTTCATGAAACACTTCACCACGCCTCGTGGTAGCTCAGACGAGACCCCCACATAGACCATCAAGTGTCACATGACCCGTTTGGGGTCCCTTGGTGCCTTGCCTTAGCAAACAATGCAAGTACAGTCTCTACACATGCGGCTTCATAAAAGTGGTCATAACCTCTCCATCCAAACTCAAAATCAAGTGAAACTAGATGTATTGAAAAGATAATGCAAATATTTTTAATTTTGTATGTCGTGGACCACCCACCATTTCCTGTTAAATGAGATATGACCATTTAAAGTTGACCCTTCCAACGGTTCTCATAAAAAGCTTAACCAATGACACTTCTTTACCTATGGCTTGATTATTAGACCCATGATGACCATAAACCACACAAAAATATGCTCTAAATCAATGTTCTTTGCATCGATTAGATTTTAAAAAATTTCGGGTTGTTACACCTTTTTCATAGTTTCAAGTACCAAGTTGAAACCAATCAATTCCATCTCACCTACTTCGAACCACCCCACTAGAGATCTACACCTTCTACCATATAATGCTTCAAACGATTCCATCTCTTTACCTAAGAGATAGCTATTGTTGTAGGCAAATTGAATAAGCGGTAGATGATCATCTAAATTTTCCTTAAACTCTAAAATACAAGCCCTTAACATGTCTTCTAGAGTTTTAATGGTTGTTTTGGCTTGATCATTGGTTTGGGGATGAAAAGTGGTACTTAACTTCACTTTGGTACCAAGTCCTCTTTGAAGAGAAGTATATTGGATACGACGATTTGATATGACAGAAAATGGCACACAATTCAACCTCATTAACTCCCAAATGTACAATTTAGCATAATCCTCATCTCTAAAAGAAGTCTTGACTAATAAGAAATGAGCTAATTTTATCATTCTATCCACTACTACACGAATGAAGTCATGTTGCTTCTGAGTATGAGGCAAACCTGTCACAAAGTCCATATTAATATTTTTTCCACTTCTAAGTAGGAATTTCAATATCTTGGTATAGATCACCCAGGCTTTGATGTTGAACTTTGACTTGTTGAGAATTAGGGAATTATTCACCACGTATCCGAACAAATTCCCAACTTTTCCTAAGAATTTTAAGTATGCATTTTATGATTTTGCATGATTTTAATTCTAATTTCTTGAATTATGAGTAGTAGTTTAATTATGCATGACTTATTATTAATTAAATGATTTTAAGCATTTTGATGTAAACTCTCATACATGCCGTCAAGGGTTCATGAAAGTGATTATGGGTTACTTTAATTATGATCTCAATTCATGTTGTTATTCTATATTATTGTAACAATCCAAATTTTTTTGAAATCTACGTACGGTTAGAATTCTATGATGTACTATAAGCCATGGTAGAATTTTGGTAACCATGGTAGAATTTTGGTAACCATGGCTAGTTAGTGGTCTAGAGGGAAAGTTTCGGTAGTGTACTTCAAATAGTCATAACTTTTGATGTGGGATGAATCATGTGAGATACCAAATAATAAATTGAAGCTTTTTGATGTAGATTTGCAGCCCAGCTGGTTTCACGCAATTTGGAGTTCAGATGAGGAAGATATGGCCCAAACAATGAGACTGTCTGAAACTCAGAAGCCATTGGAGATAGGCTCATAAAAGTGACCAAGGACATTGGCACGGGATGTGAAACTTTGCACGGTTCGTCTAGTTCCTTGTCAATTGTTCCAGTGAGATAGGGGTGGCCTGGAACTACCCCTAAGCCAAGTCTAAGTCAACGGAACCTTGGACGGTCCGTTTGGAACCAAACGGTCCGTGTACTGCCTCGTGAAGTGAGGCAGTAGCTTGGCCAAGCCAAGGCTGATATTTTTGAGGATAAGTATGGATGGAAGGGACCTTACATGACCAGTTACACCTTAAATGGTCCGTCAAGTGGTTCGTGAAGTGTTACAGAAATTCCTTCGAAAGTTCACGCTGGAATATTTGGCTAAGAAAGGTTGGACGGCAGGGTGTACGAACCGTTCAGTGTTGAACGGGCACTTTAGCACCGTTTGACATTGCTTAATTCCAGAATTTTGCATTTTATTAATGGTATTTTCGTGATTTAACATTTTCCTAATCCCCTATTTGGTCCCCTAAGGTCTCCTAAACCCCTAAAACATTCCCCAAACCCTCATTCATCCATTCAAACTCTACTACACACTCTCTTAGGATCCTAAGAATCTCTTAGCCTCCATTGAAGCTAGCTTGTGGAATTTAGGGAAGAAGACTTGATTAAGTTTGATCTTTTTGATTGTTGCTTGGATTAAGGTATGTGGGACTTGATTCAAGGATTCCCTTTCATCCTTGAAGATCCTAAGAGCCCTAACCCTTTTAAATTGATTTTAAGTTTTTCAATTAGTTATGGGTTCTTTCAATATTGTTGTAGATTAGTGTTGGGACTTGAGTGTTATAGATTTTAGGTGATTTAAACATTATTTTACACTTGATTTCATGGGTGATTTATGAAACCCTAATTGTTCAAGTTGCATGTTCAATTTCATGATTTAATTA
>JBCEWC010017369.1:0-12550 GCA_038996855.1 Solanum aculeatissimum
CATTTCATGCATCATGGTTATCATGGCATATTGATATACTATTCTTCCTTATATTCTCTTTCTATGTATGTTCCCTTGTCATCTAGGTTGTCTATAGGTTCATGTGCATATACATTTGCATGCCCGCATACTTAGTGCTTTATTCTGCTAACCCATACTTTTTGTCTACATGTTTTAACCATGTAGGGATCGGTGATGACCTTTATCTACCATTGGACGACGAGTGACATCTTTGAAGCTATTTCTTGTGGTGAGCCCTTTTTTTCAAGTGCAATAGCTACTTTCCTCTTCCTTGTATTGTTTATTTTCTTCACTCTATGACTTGAGGGCGAGCTCGGATTATGTCGATGCCCCACTCTATCTTATGTGGAGGCTATGTTGGTTATGTAAAAATTCTTGCACGTTGTGTTATGCCTTGTTGAAGTATTATGACTATTAGGATTTAGCTATGAATATGATGCTTTGATTATGCTTATGATGATGTATTGGCTTGTGAATGTTGAGAATGTGCTTATGTGGAAAGTCCCCTAACCCGGTATGCCCCCATAGCTTGAGTCCTACTTATCCACCCCTTAGAAATACTTGTTATGTGCTATGTGATCCATGTTTATCACATTCCCGGCTACATCCTCATAGATTGAGTCCAAAGCCCCATTCTCCCTAGAAATATGTGTTATTGTTTACTTTTCCGCACTTTCGAACCGATGATGTCAGTAATGATGCTATGATGACTTTATCGAGGACTTTTGGGTTCTCCATAACCATGTCACATCTAGGCCCCACTTTCGGGTCGTGACAGCGCATGAAAGGAACTACACAATCTATGATCTTGAGCTAGTGGCGGTTGTATTTACATTAAAAATTTAGTGTCATTATCTTTATAGAGTGCATGTGGATGTATTTATCAACCAGAAAGTCTACAATACATGTTTAGCCAAAAGGACCTTAACCTAAGACAAAAGAGATGGCTAGAGCTTCTAAAGGATTATGACATGAGTGTGATATACCATCCGGGAAAGGCTAATATGGTAGCCAATACGCTTAGTCGAGTGTTTATGGGTAGCGTGACCCATATTGAAGATGGTAAGAAAGAGTTAGTAAAGGATGTGTACCATTTGGGGGTAAGGTTGAGTGGTCTTAGTGAGGGTGGTATTCCTTTGCATATTGGTTCCAAATCATCTTTGGTGGTGGATGTTAAGGAAAAACAAGGCTTAGACCCAACATTGGGTGAGGCTCATAATTCACAATATTCTATTATCCATCAAGATGTATAAAGACCTAAGAGAGGTGTATTGGTGGAATAGAATAAACAAGGATATAGAAAAGTTTATGGCGGAATTCCCTAATTGCCAACAAGTGAATGCCAAACATCAAAAAGCAAGTGGCCTATCCCAAAACATTAAAATCCCCACTTGGAAGTGGGAGGATGTGAACATGGATTTTGTTGTAGTTTTTCTCCATACTCGGAAGTAATCTGACTTTATTTGTGTGATTGTTGATAGAATGATGAAGTCGGTTCACTTTGTACCGATTAAAACTTCATATAGTACCTAAGAGTATGCCAAGTTATTTATTTGTGAGTTGGTAAGGTTGCATATGCCAAGTTTTTTATTTGTAAGTTGGTAAGGTTGCATGGTGTGTCGTTGTCCATCATATTGGATAATGGTACCAAGTTAACTTCTCATTTTTAGAGGTTGTTTAGAAGAGGTCTTTGTACCAAGGTGAAGTTAAGCACCATCTTCAATCCTCAAACCGATGGGCAAGTTGAGCAGACGATTTAAGCTTTAGAGGATATGCTAAGGGCTTTTGTGTTAGAGTTCAATGGAAGTTGGGATGATCATCAACCACCAATAACAATATTTGTCACTTTAGTATGGAGATGGCATTATTTGAGGCCTTGTATGGAAGATAATGTAGATCTCCAGTGGATTGGTTTAAGGTGGGTGAGATGGCTTTGATTAGCCCCAACATGGTATTGAATTCTATGAAGAAGGTGAGTCTCATAAGGAAGATATTGAAAGCAAGTCAAAGTCATCAAAAGTCATACTCCGATATTAGGAAGAGGGATCTTGTCACAACCCGACAGTAGGGCTTAGATGTGACATGGCAAAGGAGAACCCGAGAGTCCTCGATCAAGCCATCTTAGCATCATCACACACATCATCGGTTCAAAAGTGCGTAAAAGTAACAAATAACACATAAGTCTAAGAGATTCTGGACTTTGGACTCAAGCTATGAGGATGCTGCCAGGAATGGGATAAGAATGAATCACATAACACATAGGGATTACGTTCTAAGGGAAGGGTAAGTATGACTCAATCTATGGGGGTAAGAAGGGTTAGGGAATTTCGACATAAGCACATTCCCAATCCAACAATCACAATAACATAAGCGGAAATTAAAGAATAACATAAGAACCATCGCCGAACATAGGTAGTCATATCATTACAATCAACACATATCATAACGTACAATAAATTTTGATATGTCCAACAATGCCTCTACATAATATGAGATGGGGCCTCAACATATTCCGGGCTCACCCTCAAGTCATAAGATAAAGAAACATAAAATAAAAACATAAGGTATATGAAATTGGGTATTTCCCTTAGAGTATAGGGCTATCACAAGCAACACTTCAAAGTCTTCACTAGACATCCAACGGTGGAAGGAAGGCGTCTCTAGTTCCTACATGGTTAGATTATGTAGACAAAGAGTATGGGTTAGCACATATAATGCACTAAGTATGCGGGTATGCCATGCATGTGCACATAATCCTACAACAAGGCTAGATGACAAGGGCACACATGGTACGAAAGGGGGTGCACATAGCCAAAGAAATTTATATCATAACAATACGCCATGTCATGTCGTGATGCATGAAGTGCAAACCTACATATATATCATAGTGGGAATGTGATGTCAACCAACAACAAGAGAGACCAAGCGAGCTACTACTTGGAATTGGACTACTTGTCAGATAGATCCCTAGTCAACCCTTAAGAAAGGGGATATATAACAAGTCAATCCCATCAAGGGAGAATACCCATGGTGGCATATGGTTTGACGGAAAGGAGTATGGACCCTTGGAGGTAGTCCACCCCGACTCCAAATCCTCGTTGCTAAGTCTCATCCCACGGGAGTACAGATACATATACAAGCCTTCAAAATAGAGATTTGACATTTTGTTCAAAACAATGCATAATTGGGCTAAAGGACAAATCATAATTCAAGTCTTTCCATAATTAGGCTCAAAAGCCAAACAAGAGTTTCCTAAACCAATGCAACTAGAGTAGCTCATATACATAGCATATCATATCATGCCTTATCGTAACATATTATATCAAGATGGTGTAAACACCCATAATTGCTCAAGAGCCATAACATAGAATTTATGTGATCACATTTAGTCAATTACCATGTCTTATCAAATCAAGTCATATCATAACATGAGGGCCAAGCCCTTTTCAAGAATTTCATCAAAATCATCTTCCATGAATGCAAATGTCATGAATGAGGGAGTGAATGTATAGGCAAGGGAGATTCAAATCTTAATTTAAAAATTCCATAAGAAATTTCATTAAAATCCATGGGAAAATCCCCAATCATAATTCAAATTGGCCAAGCTTAAACGAGTTTCAAGGGACCATGCACAATAAATCCTTCATAAACCCAATCCAATTTATGATAATTAAACTTAAATCACCTTAAAATCAACTAATGTTCACATCCCACAACTTAACTTAATCAAAACATTCATAATTTGAAAGACTCATAATTAAAGAAAAGCTTAAATTCATCAAATTGAAGAAAATGGTTTTTGGGTCTTCATGATTGAAAGGGAAACCATGAATCAAGCCCACATACCTTGAATTAACAAAGAGAAATTAGAAGATACTAAAGAAGAATTGATTTTCCCCAAATTTTCAAGCTTGTCTTCAATAGAGGTTGAGAGAAAATTTGAAGAGACTTTAGAGTTTGAATGAATTAGAAGTGATTAGGGTTCAATTTAGGGGTTTTAGGAGAGTTTAGAAAGACTGAAATGGTCCTAGGATAAATTAAAATTATAATTTAACCATTAATAAAATGGAGAAAATAACTAGAAACTGGAATGAAGAACAACTACATGAACCGTACAACGGCCCACGGTTCGTGAACTCGACCGTATGGCTACACTTGGTCACGACCTTGTCTTGCAAATCTTGGAAACTTTTTGGTCCACTCCATAGATTGACTCATGGGTCTTGAGGCATCACCCGGACCGTGAACTGGTCTGTGGAGCCTTACTTGGCTCGTAGTCCAGGTCCAGGGTCCAAGCAACTCTCTGGACCACTCCACGGGTACCCCCACGAACTTTGAGGTATCACACGGACCGTGAAGTGGTCTGTAAAGCCTCACTTAGTTCGAGGCCTTGGTCCATCATCAAGGGAACACACTGGACCACTCCTCGGATGGGCTCACGGGATTTGAACCCCCACACGGTCTGTGGTCCATCCGTGAGACCCTGACTTAGCCAATACTGCCTTTCCTTTTCCAGAATGCTTTCGTGCATAGACACTCTTACCTTAAAAGCCATAACTTCCACATCCGAACTACGATTCAAGGGAAACTAATTGCGTTGCAAAGATAACTTAAACATATTTAATCTGATGGGTCGTAGCCTACACAGTTCATCTTGTACCAAAAGATATTGCCATTCAAAGTCAGCCCTGCCACTCGACCTCATGCAAAACCCAACCAACTCGATTCCTTGGAATGTGGACACTTAAGCAGCACCCATTACCATCGCTAACCACCTATAACAAGTTCAAAACAGACCTTGATCAACAACTAAGAAGTTTAAAATTTTTGGGTCGTTACAAATTTTGAGTTTGATGTAAATAATTGGGTCTACTTAAAGGTTTCACTAATAATGGGGATTGTACGGTTTGGTAAGATAGGGAAATTGAGCCCTAGATATGTAGATCTCTATAGGATCCTTAAGTAAGTAGGTAAGATGTCCTATGAACTGGAGTTACCATTGGAAATGAGTATGGTTTATCTGGCATTTCATATATTAATGTTTCAGAAGTTTGTGGGTGATCCAAACTATATTATGCCATTAGAACACATGCGTGTTGAAGAAAACTTCACCTATAAAGTGGTTCCAATTGAGATCTTGGATAGACAAGTGAAGAAGTTTAGAAACAAAGAAGTTGCATCTGTCAAAGTCTTTTGAAGGAATTAACAATTTGAAAGTGCCACATGGGAAGCAGAAGAGAATATGATAAAATGATGCCCTCATCTCTTTCACTCTACTCAAGCTTAAGACATTCAATTTTTCTTGCTCAACCACAATTTCCTTGCATTGTAGCTTTTCATGACATTTTTGCATGCAAGCATGCTTATGAGACTACATTTACATAACATTTGACATATAAGTTTGAAATTTTCAAGAAAATGATGCATAAGTTGGATTTTTTCATTCATGCTGGATTGTTAGCTGTTCTTTTTACTCCACTCAAGCTTGCTTTTATCTCATTTGAGAGAAAATGTTCCCAAGGGAGAGACATTGTTAAATCTCGTATGCTAAAAGATCAGAATGCATAAACAAAGTGAAAATTAGGTCCTAGTGCAGTGATGTACTAGCCCCATCTATGGCTGGTTTTTAGGTTTATAGGTAATAGATAGGCTTTGTAGATGGGGAAGAGACTTGGTGAAATTCTTAAGTTGGAGATGAGCCATAGAGAGACTCATATATTAAAGGATCAAGTCCTTAGTTTTTGAGGTTGGGGGTAGTGTAACCAGGACGAGACCATGTACGAGTCGTGGTTTGGTGATGAGCCATAGATGGGTTTCGTGGCTTGGGGTGTGAGATGCAAAATTTTGTAAGTGTAGTGGTGAACCTATGAGGCGTGTTTAAGACTCGTAGATGGAACTACGAGCCATGGATGGGAATTCATAGATTGGGGTTTAGAGTTTTAATTTCTGAAGTTTTGGGGTGTAACCAAGACGAAACCCCTATATACGAGCCTTAGATTGGTCTACAACCCATAAACCAAGGTCGTTGTTTTTCCCAACAATTTTTAATGAAAGGTATTTTTGACGTTTCCTCACACCCTAAGTCCTAAACTACATCATTTAAGACCTAAATTTTCATGTCCCAAGTTAGACCCTGGGTGCAACACATTGAATGAGATCCCCGAAGGAACCCTAAACTATACTTCTTAGCATATCATGAACATACAAGGTAAGTAATGAATAAGAATATGTAAGTGGAAGCTAAAAATAACATAGACTAAAGGATGCGAGTCAAAAGAGACACATAGGTCATAAGGAGTACAAGTCTGAAAGTAATACATCATACCTAATAATGCCTCTAAGTTATGAAATGGACAGGGCCTCAGATATGTCCCAGCTCACCCTTAACTAAAATAAAGACAGTCTCAACATAATCAATATGCTATAAGATAGTAGGATCTATCCCCGAAGCATGAGGACTTACCCAATTTGGATCTACAAGTAGCATGGATCTATCTATGAGGATGAGGAGGATAGTCACATACACCTACATTTGATATAATGTAGGCATAGAGTATGTGTTAGTATGTTTGAATGTACTAAGTATGCGGGTATGCAATACAATATAAATTTACAATGATAACTTGCACAACAATGTTACATGAACAAGGTGATACATATATAGAACCAAAGTAGAGAAAAGATCATCATACCAATATGCCATGAGTGTCATGATGCATGAATGTCATAATACATAAACATATATGGGAGTTCTACCATAACTGACATTTAAGACCATGTGAGCTATTATATGGAATCCTGATGTTCCCTTTACACTAGTGAAAAAACAGCCTACTTTCCAAGGTGGACTATACCCCCTTTTGTGGATCATGAAACATAACACTCTATGTGGATACACTAGATGCATGAATGACCAAGCCTCAACTAACGGGTGATCCATGATCCTAGGGTGACACATAGTTATTAGGCAAGAAGGCTTTATATAAGGACCCTTAGGGATAGTCCCCGACCTCAAGTCTGATTCAGTTCTAAGTCAATATCCCATGGAATACATAGTATATACATATTGTCATGCTTGTCATAAATCATCATAAGATTATCGACATTCATACTTTAACCCATAGGCTAAATCATAGTTCAAAACATACTTGTATGCATAGGAATAGTGTAAGGCCCCACACACTGGAAGGTACGGAAGATGCGAAGAAAAAAGAAACCTGAAATTGTTTTAGAGTATCAGAGGTTACGAAGGACCTTATGGGCCATAAGAGTTTGTGAGGGCCGTGCTTTGGCTCGTGGAACCTGGGTGCAAATTCCAGTAGCTCAAGTTTGGAAGGACACTCATGTATGAAGGCCTTTATGGGCCATAGATTCTTCCATGAGCTATAACTCTTGCCCATGGAATGAGTGTAAGGTTTTATGAAAATTGGAAGTTTTTAGAGGTTCAATCTATGGGGCATCTGACAGGCCGTAGAATGTTATATATGTCATAAGTCTGGTAGTGGAATATGGTTCAGAGGTAAGTTTCTGAGACTCTGAAATGGCATCAGACGAGACCCTAGTCTATGACCCGTGGAGTAGACCACGGTCCGTAGATGAAGTCTCATGGTCTTGTCCAATAGAAATTTTAAAGGGGTAAAGTTGACTTTTCCTATTATTTTATGTATAAACCCCGTCATTTTATGACTCAATAAGCCCCATTCCAGCCTTATACACTCCTTATTCCTTTATTCAATCCATTCTCTCAAAAATCCACAAGTCCTAAAACTCCTCCCAAGTCCTTCAAGCTTCCAAAAAGAGTGAACAAGCTAGGGTTCCGATTCCTTCTTCTCAAAGTCAAATTTTCCTCCACCAAATCGACTAAGGTATGTGGGTTTTGATTAGTGGAGACCTTTCCTCTACTAAGCTCAACCATTTTCTTTCCCTTTTGGTATACTCAAGTTATGGTATTGCATTATAAATTTATGAACTCTTTTCTGTGAGGATAATATGGAGTATTTTATGATGGCTGATTCTTATGCATTATTTTAAGGTGAAATTTCATATGAGATTTATTATTTATATAAGAGGTTAATAATGCCCTAACTAAGTTTTGACAATGATTTGGTGGGTTCTTTGAATATCGATCAAGTGATCTTATTTTGTAGCTCTCATGACATTTATGTATGTTTTTGCATGATTTTAAGTTATGATTATAAACCCACCATATTTGATTTAAGATGTATACCAAGCTTCTAAGATATTGATGGCCTTATTACAAGATTATACAAGCTATGAATGATATGAATTTTGAAAGGGGTTATTATGTATGATATGAGATATTAGAGATTGTGAAAGTTATGAAGCTATATTTGATATGACGAAGCTTTGGTTTTGAAGAGCTACTCTATGACTAAATTATTCTATTTGATGCTTAGCATGTTATGATAGGAGTTATGTTTCGAATATTCCCCTGGGATTGAGATCTAGCACCAAGCGTACCTTGGTGGATAACTATTATACCATAACTATGTTGCCGCCATAGATTTATGAATTAGCTAATGGATCCATATATTTCATGAATGACCAAAATAGGTGGTGTTTCTTTATGGTACATGTTAAATTAAATTTTGAAAAGAGAGGTGTTACCGTAAGGTTCTTATCATATGTTAACTGAAAAGGGTGGTGTTCCCATAAGGTGATTATAAAGCATTCCCAAAAAGGGTGAGTTACCGTAAGGTAAATGTTTGGTTTACCCGTGCAAGGTATACCACTCTATGTCCGGTGTGGGGTAAACATCAGAATTCTAAGTAGTAGCTCACTTGGTCTTATATATAGGTTGCAATCCCTTTCCATCTATGTATGATATGTTATGTGATTTGATGGCTCCTTATGTACATTTTGGCTAAGTCATTGAGCACTCATGACATATTGATCTTATATTTGTTGATTCAATTATGCATATTTCTAATTATGGCTTATGTTTCTTATTGCATTGCATCCCACATACATAGTATATTCAAACGTACTAATGCATACTTTTTACCTACATGATCTCACACTGTAGGAATCGGAGCTCACATCCATCATCCTTTTCCTCCATGTTTCTAGATGATACGAGTGAAGAATTTCTATTGGGGGGACAATATCCATATATTTTCATGCTTTGATTAGACTACTCTAATTTTGGGTACTATCTTTTATGGGTGGGCCTGGGAGATGTCTTGGCCCTCGTCCTATTCGTACTTAGAGGTGTGGTTGGATATTTTAGTTGTAGGTTATGAGCTTGACTCTTATTATGCCTTTTGTATTATTGGAGATTTCCTTTAGTCCCTATTCCCTTTTATGTGATGAATGCTTGCAATGTTGATGAGATGAAAGTACCAAGTCCCTAAATGCCCCCATTGCGTGAGTCATACTTACCCGTCCCTTAAACTTAATTACTATGTGATTTATGTTAATCCTCTTCCCTAAAACATCCCCATAGCATGAGTCCAAAGTTCCACTTTCCCTTTGAAATCATTTTCTATGCGATGGTTGTCTATTTATGTTTCTACGAACCAAGGATGTGCCACATATGTTTAAGAGGTTTGTTTGGGATCCCTTTGGGTCCCCATTCGCTGTGTCACATCTAGGCCCTAGGTTTGGGGCATGACAAAGCTTGACAAATAGTTCATTTCATACCTATGTAAAGGAAAGGTTGTACCTCTTCTCAATAATACAAAGTAACTTATACATGATAGTGTATACACATCCTTGCTTGATCATAGTATATTATATCACATTTATAATCTAATTTAAAACCTTGTACGTGCATGATCATGTGATGAGAGATACGAGTATAGCATGTGAACATATGTATCAAGTTCAAAATCATGAGAATTAAGTTAAAAAATGCATAATCATTGAATAGAAGAGTATTTGAATCATAATTGAAGTTACCCATGCATGCTTTCCATAATTATCATACCATAGTAGAAGAAGTCTCATAAAATTCATGTAATCCAAGTGGATTTTGAAGTAATTCATGCATATGTCATAGTGTAAACATAGCCCATATCATATTAGCATCATTTGAAAATAAAACCATGAAAACTCTAGTTTGGTCGTGAATTAAAATAGATGAATTAGTAAGAAATTAAGTTGGGATCCATTACAATGGAGAATTAAAACCCTAATCTTTTCTAATCATTTCTGGTAGCATGGCCACCAATTCACCTGATCAATCCCCCATTGGAGTTGACATTGGCAAAATAATAGGTGATCTGTTGACCGAATTAAACTATGCAGCAACATTACGCCATACAGTCAAACTTTCAAGCCATATAACCATGAAACCAGTATCTTATTTACTTGGAGAACCATGAATAGTGTGGGAAGAGGAAGAAGTAGAGCAGATGATCATAAAGGAGAATTTGAAATTTGCAGTGATTGGAAAATTTTCTTATGGATGGCCAGATATCCAAGATCATAGAAGATTCATTCCAAAACAATATGGCTTAAGAGAAGATTGCACGATTGGTTTACTTAACAATAAACATATTTTGATTAGGGCATCTTGTTTAGAAGATTATGTGTGTTTATTATCAAAGCCAACTTTCTGCATCACTAAAAAAGTATGGTCATATCCCATGAGAACATTTAAGTAGGATCTAATGTTCGATTTGGGAGGGGAATCATCAACAACAGTTGTGTAGATCTTGTTCCCAGCTTTTCCATCAAATTACTTGTTAAAGAGATAGTCTTTTTATTGGCTGTTTCTACTAAAAAATCATTACAGGTGAATTTAGTGACAAAGAATGAAATAATACCTAGTTGTGCAAGAGTAAAAGTGGATGTGGATCTACTTAGTGATTTGCCTAAAAGGATTAATGTTGGAGTAAAGAGAAAATATGGGGAAATTTGTGAAAAGTGGATTAGAATCAAATATGACTATGTGTCTAAATAGTGTAATAGTTGCAAGATCTAAGGTCACAATGAGAAAGAGTGTTATGTAATTCATTCTGAATTATATAACAAAAATGGCAAAGAGGAGAATGATGAGGATAAAAAGAAAGAGAAGGATAACAAAACAAATAACAACAACCAATAATCAGGGGAAGCACAAAGAGCTATTGTAGGGCATAGTAAAAATAAAGAACATGAGCTATTCAAGGAGAAAAAAATACAAAAATGAGAGAGGATATGGTTTAGGCGGTAAAGAAAGATAGGAACAGAGATGGAACAGGAAAGAAAATAATCAATAGAAGGAGGTGATCATAGGAAACAAATTTGGGGTTTTGGAAAATCAGGATGATAATTTGGAAAAAGGTCAAATGATGGATAATGAGAATACCGAGAAATGGGTTGAAGAAACATTTAAAGACAGAGAGGAAAGTGACATCAAAGGGACAAATGACAGAATTTGATCTTAATAAAAAGGTAGAGGGGTCAGTTCTAAAATCACATGTGGGAGAAGAAAAAAGAAGCAGAGACACAAATATAGTGGAAGGTATCTCTTCCGGGGTTATGATGCCACAAGAGAAAAATAAAGATGTAGGATTTTTAGAATTAAAAGAGGATGCTTTAAAGGAATTAGAAGAATCCTTGCCAGATCTGATTGAACCATCAGAAAAAGAGAAAAGAGCTAGAAAAGAAAATGTGGAGGATGAGGATTATGAAGGAAATATGGATGTGGTTGAGAGATGTAACGACCCAAATTTTTTTGAAAACTCCTTATGGTTAGTATTGTATGATGTTATACTGGTCATGATTGAGTTTTGGTAGCCACTGGTTGAGTTTAAGTGGCTGAACGAAAAACGGATCTTTTGGTGGCCTAGAGAGGCCGTTTGGACAGTGAGCTTTGAGGAGACATAAATTTTGATTAGGATTGAAACGTATGGGCTAGTTCATATCAAATTTAATATCTTTGCATTATCTTCGCAATGCAACTGGTTTCACTCAATTCGGAGTTCGTATGAGGAAGGTATGGCCAAAATAGTGAGATTGCCTGAAATTCTAAAGACGATGGGAATAGGCCCTAAAAAAGGGCCAAGGCTAGGGCGACGGACCGTGTGAGGGTCCATGGTCTGCGTGGGGGTCCAGTGAGCTCAGGGTGGCTTGGACCCAACCCATGGACCAAGTGAAGTCTCACGGACCACCCCACGGTCCGTGAGACCTCAAACGGTTCGTTTGGGGGTCCATCAGGGGAGGCAGTGTGTTGGTTTCGGTGTGGGGTTGGTTCTTGGACCAAGTTTGGATCCATGGACCTGTAAATGGTCCGTGTGAAGCCACACGGCCCGTGAACCCCCTCGTGAAGTTGTCCAGAAAGTCCTCCGAGAGTTTGCGTTGAAAACTTATTTAAGGCTTGCCTCACGGGCAATTGTACGGTCAGTGAGCTGGTAGACGGTCACTGTAGCTCCACCGTGTGGCACTATGTGATAGTTAAATGTCTATTTCATTAATGATATTTTCATAATTTAATTAATCCCTAGGCCCCTTTTAGGCATCCTAAGGTCGCCTAAACCCCTTAACCTAACCCTAACCCCTTTTCATCCATTCTAATACTCCT
>JBCEWC010017370.1:0-12549 GCA_038996855.1 Solanum aculeatissimum
ATGAGGGTTTGGGGAATGTTTTAGGGGCTTAGGAGACCTTAGGGTACCAAAAAGGGGCTTAAGGAAATGTTAAATCAGGAAATTACCATTAATAAAACACAACTTTTTGAGACTAAGAAATGTCAGACGTCTGCTACAGTGCCCGTGTACTGGTCATACGGTCCGTCTCCCTGCACCATTTCACCATACTTAGCCAAATTTCCAACGCGAACTCTCGAAGGACTTTTTGTAACACTTGACCGAAACTTTTGACGGACCGTGTACTTGCCCCGTGGTCCCTACCTTAGCCATTTAGTCTGGCCATAACTTGACCAAGCCACTGTCCCACTTGATGGAACAGTTCACGGACCGTCCAAGCTCAAACGGACCGTCTGAGTTTCTGTGGCTTAGGACTTGGTTTATGGGGTGGTTCCTGGCCACCGCTAGATCACTTTAGTACCCCACGAGAGCCCTCAGGGACCATGACAAGTTTTACGGACCGTGCGCTTGTCCTTATCCACCTATCAGAGCCTATCTCCAATGTCTTCCTAATTTCAGATAGTCCCATTGTTTAGGCCATAACTTCTTCATCCAAACTCCGAATCGAGTTAAACCAGTTGCGTTACAAAGCTAACTCAACGAGATTCAATTTTATATATAGTAGCCTACATGTTTAACCCAAATCAAAAGTTGTGACCATTTAAAGTACACTTCCAAAATTGTCCCTCTAGGCCACCAACTAGCCCGTTTCATGTTCGGCAACTTAAACTCAACCCGTGGCTATTAAAACTTAACCATGACTAGTAGTATATCTTATAAGGCCAATCATAAGGAGATTGTGAAAAAATTTGGGTTGTTACATTTTGCCCCACTTCACGGGACGCCTCACAGGCCTTGAAGTGTCTCACAGACCATGGGGTGGTCCGTGGGACTTAACTTGGTCTTTGGCTGGAGTCCTAGCTAACAGGGGCTCACTGGATCATCACACGACCACCCCCATGGATAGTGGACCTTCATACGGTCCGTGGGCCTGTCCTTAGACCATTTCCAGAACTCGTTTCCAGCATCCTTCCAATTATGGGAAGGCTCACTGTTTTGGCCATAACTTTCTCATACAAACTCCGAATTGAGTGAAACCAGTTGCGTTGCGAAGATAATTCAAAGAGATTCAATTTGATATATAGCATCCCACACAGTTCATGCCATACCAAATGTTATGAGATTTCAAAGTACACTTCCCAAATGGTATCTCAATGTCACCAAAACGTCCATTTTTAATCTGATCACTTAAATACAACCCGTGACTACCAAAATTCAACCATGACCCGTACAACATCATCCAAGACTAACCAATAAGAAGTTCAAAAAATTTTGGATCACTACATCAAGAAATGCTAATCTTCAAGAAATCACATTGCAATGGAATTAATGTAAAAATCACACAAAGAGAGTTTTATAATTCTTTTTCTATCGTTTTGCCTCTCTTTTTTTATAAATGAAAAGTAAAAACCTATTTATATTAAGTAAAAATAAAATCCAATATGAAATAGGTAAACTGAGTCAGTAGGCTTCCTGGACAAGTTTATGGGCCACATAGGATTTCATAGCCCGTGTCAGGGTTTTGTAGACTTCAACATTGGAAACTGGTCACCGCTTCCACAAGACCATCCTACGGATCGTATTTACACTTACGGTATGTATAGGGATTCATATGAGGTATTGTTTGCAATTGTTCATCTCTTATGTTTAAGGCACAAAACTAATTCAATAACCCATATAGACTTCTACGACTCATATGTTCCGTCATGGAGTGAACATCTAAAATAGGCCCTTCTCTGGAGTTTTCCATGAGACTACTCTAGGGCTCGTGGATGTCTCCATAGAGTGTACAGTGTCTCAAATTCTCTCAAAATATTACAATTCTATAGACTTCATCCCAAAACCATGCCTACTCTGTAATCCTACAAAATAAACATAAAAATACATCAAACCCATAAATATCTCTTTGAGAACACATAAAATCCTAAGTTTTAAGCATCAAAATTATTATATTTTTATGGAACATAAGAACCTAGCCAAGAAGAGCGTGAAGGGTTGGCATGGTTAGAAGGAGAAATCATGGACACAACGAATAAGGCATCTCTACAAGACACGTCCATGATAAGCACATCTGGTGTACATGAGACTGAGCTCGAGAGGCCATTGATTGATCTAGAGAGTGCACCATAGGATGAGGGCAATAATGCCCCCATGACCACTTCTTCAGCTCCACAACCACGGCCACAATAATACTAATTTGGATTAAGGGGATTCTAACACTCATTCCTTCCTTTTATGTTTAATTATTGTTGTTCCTTGCACATTGAGAACAATGCTTTGTATTTAGGAGTGGATGAGCACTTGGAAGTTCCCTATTTCTATTGATGATGAGTGCTCACTGGTTGCTTGATGAGACAATGCGTAATTTAATTTTTTTGGTGAACATTTGAGATAATTTTACTTTTTGGTTTGTAAATAATTTTAATTTGGGTTGTAATTGATTAATATTTGTTTTTCTATTTTAATTTTTTCTTTTTGAGTTGAATGGATGAACAATTTGTGAATGATGTCCTTATTTGGTGGCAAACCCCGTGCATACGTGAAAAGCTATGTGAATAAAATATTATGTCTCTAGTCCTTAGAAATCCATGTATCAATAATCTATATCTTTTATTCGAATGGTGTCATAGACGAGGCATGTACTAAATCATCAATTAGTCCTTTTCTTGATAAATAAATCTATGAATAGATTTGATGCATCTTGAGTTGACTATGTGAGTGTTGAACTTGGATATGCGATGATCGTAAGTTGTGAATATGAGTTGCCACTGTTTGAATGCAAACCCATTTTTCCAAAGTGTGTTAGCAAATTTTGTTGAAAGGCACGTTTTGCAACACCTAGAACTTGCCCGGTTTATTCTAGGAGTAATTTGGTTGATTCCAGTTTAGGAAAGCACCGTAGGCCTTCTTTGGTTCTATTTGAGTCCACATTGACCATATTAATCTCCAATGACAATGAATTGATTCCTTAGTGAAACCCCTTTGAGCCTTGATCCTTTCTTTGGCAACCATGCAACCTTGACTTGTATTTGTGAAAGAAATTTCCATCTTGTTCCTTAAAATCCTTCCTTGAGCTTAAAATAAGCAAAGTGATGGCCAAAGGCCAAAGCAGGGGGTGTTGGTAGAAAGAGGGGATGTCTTCTATGTAAGAGTTGAGGAAAGAAAAAGGAAAATAAAGAATGGAGAGGACTCCATGAAATGGAAAAAACAAGAAAAGAATTGGAAAAATCTGAAAATGATGTACTGAAAAAGAATTGCTTGAAAAAGAGGACCCTCCAACAGCTGGAAAGATTATGTCAAAAGGGGTGACACTCTGAGTGAAAGATCAAAAACAAAATGGTGTCAGTAGGAGACGAAAAGAAGGAGGACCAAAAAGATCCATAAGCATGCAAAGAATGTGTAGAGTTCAAGCAGGGATGAGACACTAATATCCATATGCTACCTTACCCAACCTTACCCCTACATAACAGCCTCAACAAAGTCCTTTGGGATCCTAGTACGAAACACAATCAAATGAACTTCGATTCAGAATAAGGTCAAGTCTATGGGTTGAAGCTTACATGCCATTTCTCAATTGGGAGAGTGAGTGTTGAAAAGATCCTTTAAAATATCGTTCCAATATTGTGTGTACAGGATCATTTTTAGTGTTAGGGAAAATAGTGATGCTTTTAGGTAGTGATCAACAACTACATGAGCAATTGTGAGTGTAGCCATGTTTGGATTACTCCTCAGTCACCTCGTGAGGCTTCAAGATCGTGTAAGTGGTTTGTGGAAGTTTGAGGGTAGATGACAAAGGTGGGATTGTATATGTTGCTCCCTGTGGCCCTGTTTTCACGCTCAGAATTAGATTGATCGATGTTTGATTTGCTTGAGGGCAAGCAAAGACTTAAGTTGGAGGTGTTGATGAGTCCATATCTCAAACGCAGTTTGGGCTTAGAATGTGAAAAATATTATCCTTAGTGTGCTTTTATGTTCCAAAACTAACTAATATGCATGTGTTATGTCGAGAATAGAACTAAAGGTGCACAAGTGGACAATACTCAATAAATCTTGAAAAAAAGAGCAATGGTATGAAAAGGGCAGATAAAAGCAACCTCGCTGACTTATTTGGCGTATGGCCAAGGGCTCAATGAGACTACCTAATATTTAGGAGACCAAGTCTCATGTTCATGCCAGAAAGGCAGTCAGAATCAAAGTCACCATACATATTCGGTGCATCACTGAATGGCCAGGGAGACCATCTATTATTGCAGAACTCAGGATCCCAAGCTTATGACAAAAGGGAGATGTAGAAAGAAGTTCAGCGAATTTTCAAACATGATTAGCAGAGTAAAGAACCATCGCCTAATCTTGCAAAGACTCAAATATTCAAAGGGACACAGTGGAAAGCGGTCTAAAGCATATTTAGTACATCACCGGATTGCTCGGTGATGGCCAGCCTTGATTGCCTAATGGCTACTCAGTGCACAAAAGTCAATGTATTTTGCACGGACTATAAAAACCTTTTGGGAAAGGAATTATAAAGATGGTTCATATAAGAATTTCATAGTAGAGAGATTAGTAGTGTAGTACATAGAACATTTTTTCTAAATAGTACTAGGGTGAGAGGGTTTCAAGCTTGTAGAGACACAACTTGTGGGGATTTGTTGGTTCAATCCAACTTTTCTCTTATAATCCTTGTTACCCATGAACTCTGTTGCTAAATTTTGTATTGATTCTTTAAATTTGAGCATGAGTGGCTAAAACCCCTATGTTGGGGATGTGTAACTAATATGGGTCTTTGATTTCTAATGTCGAGTCTTTGATATTTGTTTATATTGTTGTTAATCTGAGTGAATTTACATCTATCACTAAGTTTTTGTATGTAAATTTTGTTGTTACAAACTTGGGGTTTATCTTAAATCTCTAATTATTGCCTTAATAGGAGTAGTTAGAGTGTGGAATAAATGTATTAGTCGAAAATCTCTTGGGGTTTTAGTTGAATGCCATAGTTATGGGTTCATTCGCTAAGGTATTTGGTGTTTTTCTGTATTTCCTCAGGACAGGCACGACTTCGAGTGATTTGCGCATGTTGTCGTAATTAAATCACGTGATAAACCTTCACTTTCATAATTAAAGTGTTGGTGACAAGAAACCTAACCTATTCACTAATGTTTTACTTGATTAGTTAATTGCTTTGACCCGAATTTGTAGATCTAATCCCATATTTGTACATCCCTAACATCTCTCTTACTCTGTTGTTAACTCGTAATTAAGAATTTGTTGTCAGCTAGATTCTAATTTTAATTATTGTAACCCCTATGGGATTTGACCGTAACTCTCTTATAGGGTTATTATGCTGATAACGATTGTCCCTGCTTCCTTTGCGTAGTAGGTTTGAACGTCATCAACCAACTCTAAGTCATAGGTGTGATCGTTATTTTCATGATCCTTCAACTATCTAGAAGAATAAGATAGCACCTTCACGTTTTGCGTCAAGACTCCACCCAAAGCAACCCTAAAAGCATCACAATAGACTTTGAAATGAACACCCTTCTCTGGCAATGTCAAAATAGGAGCAGTAGTCAACAAATTTTGAAGCTTTTGGAAGCTCTCCTCACACTCATCTGACCAGAAGAATGGAGCATTCTTCTGAGTGAGTCTAGTCAAAGGGCTGCTATAGAAGAAAAGCCTTGAACAAATCACCTGTAATAACTAGCTAGGCCCATAAAACTACAAATCTCAGTGGTTGAAGTAGGTCTAGTCCATCCATGAACTGCCTCAATATTTATTGGATCAACCTAAATACCCTCTCTAGACACAATATGACCCAAGAATGCTACTGAACTTAGCCATAATTCACACTTGGAGAACTTGGAATATAACCTCTCCTCTTTTAGCTGCTGAAGTACAACTCTCAAGTGCTGCTCATGCTCTTCTTTGGTCTTGGAATAAACCAATATATCATCGATGAAAACAATAACAAAGGAGTCCAAATATTGCCAAAATACACAATTCATCAGCTCTATAAATGTGTCTTGGGCATTGGTCAACCTAAAGGACATCATAAGGAACTTATAGTGCCCATATCATGTTTGAAAAGTTGTCTTAGGAATGTTAGAAGCCCTGATCCTTAGCTAATGATATCTAGATCTCAAATCAATCTTGGAAAACACAACTGCACCCTGAAGCTGGTCGAACATATCATCAATTCTGGGGAGAGGATATTTGTTCTTGACTGTCACTTTGTTCAACTATCTATAGTTAATACATATCCTCATAGAGCCATATTTCTTATTAATGAACAAAACATAGGAACCCCATGAAGACAAACTAGGGCATATGAACCCCTTACTCAAGAGATCTTAGAGCTTCTCTTTTATCTCCTACAACTCTGTTGGAGCCATACGATAGGGAGGAATAGATATGGGCTTGGTGCCCGGATCAAGATCAATGGAAAAATCAATGTCCCTATCAAGAGGGACTCTAGAAAGATCTGAAGGGAACATATCAACAAAATCCTAAATAATAGGAATAGTATCCATCAGTTGTGGTTCAACACCAGCATCACAAATAAAAACCAAGTATGCAAGACAACCCTGCTCTACTTACTTCTGGGTTCAAATATAAGATATGACTTTGTTAGGATAGGACTCACTCAAACCCTTCCATATAATACACGATCTACTAAGAATAGCTAAAGTCACGATCTTATAATAGCAATCCAGAATATCTTGGTGAGGAGAAATCCAATCCATCCCTAATATAACATCAAAATCAATCATATCAAGAATAATTATATCAACCCAAGCCTCTTGGCCTGATAAGGTCATAAGACAGGATCGGTACACCCGATCCACTACTGAGGCCTCACTTGCTGGGGTCAAAACATGAATAGGCACACACATAGTATTGCATGACAAGTTAAAACCCATGAAGAAGTATGTAGACACATAAGAATAAGTGGAGCTAGGATAAAATAACATAGATACAGGGCGATGGAAAATAAAAACAATACCTATAATCACAACATCAAAGGCCTCAACCTTGGGCATGCCTAAAAAAACATAACAATGGCCATCTCGACCATCACTCATAGAAGATGCTCCTCTACCACAAAAATAGGTAGAAATATCACTTGTTTCTTACCACCTGCATGTCCACCTCTATCAGTCTGACCTCTACCAAAACCCCTAATCTGTAGGGCTAAACCTCTAGCTAGTGGTGCCGGATCTCTAACTGATGTTGCTAAGTATGAACAGTGAGGCCTAGAATGAGTCTTTCTAGGGCACTATCGAATCATATGGTTAGGATATCCACGTCAAAGCAGGATCTAGGGGTGGACCACTACTGTGAAGGAACAAGAGGGATGTTGTAGTCTCTCTGGCCCGTAGACCTCTGCTGGGAACTAGATGAACCCTGACCTAAGCTATAATAATCACAAGGACCTTGTCCTCCCTTTGAAGATGGAAAGGTTTTATGGACCCTGCGATGCTGAAACGAACCTCCTCCTCTGACCATACCTCTGTCCCTTGATAAGGCACCTGAGTATTGCCCTAAAGTACAGACCCTTTTGGGGTCCCCGTATGCCTCTCTTTGCATCAACTCCACCTGTTTAGCGGCACTGATAACTAACTAAAATAAAGCTTCCTCTCTAGATTCCTAAAGTATTACCTGTCTGATAGAGTAAACCAACGCTATCACAAATTGACGGACTCTCTTCACGTCGGTAGGAATAATGACTGAAGCATGATGGGACAACTGAAAAAATAAACCTTATTCTCTATAACGGTCATAGTGCCCTACCTCAAACTCTCAAACCTCAGATGGTTCTCTTAATGGATACTCCAAGGAAAAAAACTAATCATAAAAGGCACTAGAAAATTTCTCCCAACTCATCTGAGGAGATCCAACTTGAAGGGATCCTATATAAGTCCTCCACTACTCCCTGGCTGGCCCACAGAGCTGGAGAGTAACATATCTCACACCGTGAGTCTCGACCAACCCCACGACATCAAGTAACTCTCTGCAAGTGGTCAGAAACACATGTGCATCCTTTGTCTTCCTACCCTAAAATTGAGGTGGGGTCATCATTCTAAACCTCCTGTACCTCTGCTACTCATCATCAGTCAAGGTATCCACTAGAAAAATATTAATAATCGGAGCTGCTAACGGATGTTCTACCTGAACCTAGGCCAGAGGGCTTGTTGATGATTTAGGGGATGAACCCAAACCCGAGTGTTTGAAGTACCAGTAGTGTCAACTGGGCTACTAGTCTGCCTGAAAGTCTCCAACACACTCAAGACCCTCAAAAGTGTATCTTGAAGCAGTGGCACTGCAATAAACTCATGAGGAACCTTCTCCCGTCTAGGTTCCATGGCTAGACCAGGAGAGATACCCCAATCATAGTCTCTTGCAAGTGCAACTCCTTAGACCCGACCTCTAGCTCGTCCTCTAAAATTACCCCTACCCCTAGTTGGGGCCTCAATAGCAACATCAGGGGATGCCTCCCCTCGTCCTGTAGCAACAGTAGCTCTAGTCCTCGCTATCTATCAAAAGAGACACATAAACACTTAATACTTAACAAAACCCAAACATGAATTGATTAGAATGAAGTAAAAGAGAATTTTCTAACAGTCTCCGTAGCATCTCAAGGATAAGTAACAGACGTCTCTATGCTAATCCTTAAGACTCTACTCGACTAGGCTTGTAAATATGTGAGACCTATGATGTCACGACCTGGATAGGGGGCCTAGATGTGACATGGTGAAGGAGAACCCAAAAGTCCTCGATCAAGCCATCATAGAATCATCACACATATCATCGGTTCGAAAGTGCGGACGCTAAACATATAACACATAAGCTCTAAGGGAATCAGAGCTTTAGACTCAAGCTATGGGGATGATATTGAGAATGGGATAAGCATGGATTCAAATAACATATGGAGATGATATCGGGAATGGGATAAATATGGATTCAAATAACAGATAGAAATTATCTCTAAGAGGACGGGTAAATAGGATTCCACTATGGGGGCACATCGGGATTATAGGACTTTTCACATAAGCACATAGTCGATCATAATTCCCAACATTACAAGTCATAAACTTAATAAGAGACCATTCCCATAATCAAGGCTAGATAAACATAGTATTACATAACAAAAATGTTTAACATAACAAGTCAACGTACAAGAGTTTAGAATGGTCCAACAAGCATCTACATAGATAAGCGGGGCCTTGACAAGGTTTGAGGCTCACTCTCAATACATAGGAAAATAAATGACATAATACAAAATAGGTAAATAGACGGTGGCTATTGCCCTTGAACAAAAGGGCTCACGACTAGCAAAGTCTTCAAAAAATGATCAAGCATCGTTCGATATAATGTAGATATCATCTCCAATCCCTACATGGTTAGAACATGTAGACAAGGATATGGGTTAACACAATTAAGCACTAATTATGCGGGCATGCAATGCATATGACAAGATAATATGACCAAGCAACATGGCGAGGGGACAAACGATACGAAAGGAATGCACGTAGCCAAAGAACAATATAAAAAGATATTATGCCATGATGTATGAGATGCAATCCTATGATCAATATATAGCAGGGATGTAACCTCAACCGACAACATGGAAGACCTAAGCGAGCTACTACCCGGATCCGGACTACTTGCCAAGTAGTACCCTAGTCACCCTTGAAACAAGGGGAAACTTGACATGTCAATCCCTATCTTGGGAGATAACCCATAGTTTAACGAAAAGAAATATGGACCCTGTGGAGATAGTCCACCCGCCTCCAATCCCTCGGTACTAAGTCTCATCCTACGAGAATACATATATATATACATGAAACTTCAAATCGAAGACTTACATTCTTTTAAAATCATGCACCATTAGTCTAACTAAAACCATTGATCAATCATGCTTAAACTTAGGCCAAAGGCTATCAAGAGTTTCTAAAATTGTTTTCATGATCATTCCATGTCAATGCAATAAGAGTAGCCCATCTACATAGCTTATCATATCAAGCCTTCAAACATGTCATGGTGGTGCAAGCACCCAAGTATGCTCAAAGAGCCATGGCAAGAGACTATGTGATCACAAGCCTTACATATCAAATCATGTCAAGAGTTTCATCATAACAATATTCCATGCATATGCCATGAATGAGGAACAAGAACATGGGTAATGGAATTCAAACTTAGTTTCACAAATTGAGAGTTAAATTCATCATAAATCATGAGAAAATCCATAATTAAAGCATAATGCAAATTACCCATGCATAATTAAATCATAAGGGGACATGCATTTTGATTCTTCAAGAGTTTCCATGAACATTCATAAAATTCAAGCTTAAATTATGATTAAACCACCTAAAATCTACAACACATAATCCCAGTCAACTAATTACTTCAAAATTGGAAGAACCCATAACTTAAAGAAATCTTAAATTTTAAAATTAAAGGTTAGGGTTCTTGGATCTTCAAGGATGAAAACAAATCCTTGAATCAAATCCCACATACCTTACAATAACCAAAGGAATTGAAGATTCAATCAATCAAAGGTTGTCTTCCCCAAATTTCTTCAAGCTTCAACAATGGAGGTCAAGAGCAATTAGGATTTTTCAAAGTGTAATGAGGAGGCTTAGAATGGATGAAAAGGAGTTAGGGTTATGTTAAGGTGGTTTAGGGGACCTTAGGATGCCTAAAAAGGGCCTAGGGATTAATTAAATCATGAAAATACCATTAATGAACTGGACATTTAACTGTTATACAGCGCCTCACGGAGTAGCTACAGTGTCTGTCCAACAACACACTGGTCGTGTAAGTGACTGTGTGTCATGCCTTAGATTTTCCTTCAACTTGAACTTTTGGGGGACTTTCTAGACAACTTGACAAGGGGGTTCACGGGCCGTGTGGCTTCACACAGCCCGTGTACTGGTCCGTGGAGCCATACTTGGCCCAAGAATCAACCCCACAAGTTGGCAAGCTCACTGCCCCACTCAATGGCCACCCACACGGACCGTTTGAGGTCTCACGGGCCGTGGGGTGGTCTGTGAGCCATCCCTTGGGTTATGGGGTAGGTCCTGGACACCCCAAGCTCACTGGACCATGTCACGGACCCCCACATGGTTCAAGGTACTTGTCTTGGGCCATTTTTAGGGCCTATTTCCAATGTCTTTCAAATTTCAGGCAGTCTCACTAGTTTTGCCATAACTTCCTCATACAAACTTTGAATCGAGTGAAACCAGTTGCGTTGTGAAGCTAACTCAAAGAGATTCAATTTGTTATATCGTATCCCACACGGTTCAACCTGCATCAAAATTTATGTTACCTCACAGCTCACTGTCCAAACAGCCTCTCTAGGCCACTAAATGATCCATTTTGTGTTTGGCCACTTAGACTCAACCCGTGGCTACCAAAACTCAACCATGACCAATATAACATCATAAAAGACCAACCATAAGGAGTTTTCAAAAATATTCAGGTCGTTACATCATCTCCCCCTTGGGAACATTGGTCCTCGAATGAGCTAAGACTACGGCTTGAGGACATCAATCACAAAACAAGCGTCATGCTAACCAAAACTCAAAAATCATGCATCACATCAAAATCTTTCAAAACTCATGTTAAAAACATCATTAAAATCATTTTCGTGCTCATGGATGCAGGCAATTTCATGAAACTCAAGAAATAAAGAATTAGGAAAATTTAAAGGATAGAACCTAGTACCTTAGGCTTGAGTACATTAAAAGAGGTAAGGATATCGCTCCATCATGTCCAACTCCGCTTCCCATATTGCACTCTCCACATCTTGATTCCTCCAAAGTACCTTAACCGAAGCCACCTCCTTATTGAGAAGCCGCTTCACTTGTCTATCCGAAATCTCAACCGGTACATCTTCATAAGTCAAGTTCTCTTCAATTATCACATCCTCCAAAGGTTCAATGGCCTTGGGGTCACCAACCAACTTCCTCAACATAGATACATGGAAACCGAATGAATAGAGCTCATATCCAATGGCAAGTCCAACCGATAAGCCACATTACTAATCTGCTCCACAATCTCATAAGGTCCGACATACCTTGGGCTCAACTTGCCTTTCTTACCAAAACACATTATACCCTTCATGGGGGACACCTTCACATACACCCAATCACCAACATGAAATTCAAGGTCCCTCTTTCTCACATCTGAATATGACTTTTGACGACTTTGGGCCGTCTTCAACCTTTCTTGAATCAACTTCACCTTTTCAATAGCCTCAACAACCAAGTCCGGGCCTATCAAGGCTGCCTCACAAATTTCAAACCAACCTACCAGAGACCTACATCTCCTACCATACAAAGCCTCAAAAGGAGCTATGTCGATGCTAGCATGAAAACTATTATTGTAGGCAAACTATATGAGAGGTAAGTGATCATCCCAATTTCCCTTAAACTCCAACACACAAGCCCTCAACATATCCTCCAAGGTTTGAAT
>JBCEWC010017371.1:0-12549 GCA_038996855.1 Solanum aculeatissimum
CACCTATATCGCAAGACTGCATCAAGTGTTCTATAAATAGTACTAGCACGTGGAAATTACGGGGTGTTACAGTTTGAATCTTAAGTCCCTAATTCCCTAGAATTTATGTGTTATATGTTTATTCTCTGCGCTTCCGAACCAATGATGAGTGTGATGATACTATGATGGCTTGATCAAGGACTTTCGGGTTCTCCTTCGCCATGTCACAACTAGGCCCCCTATCCGGGTCGTGACATTTTTTATCCATACTTCTTCCTAAACTAGCAATCAGTCCCTAGTCAAGATCAAGTATAGTTTCTTTATCATGCTACCAATTATGTAGGGAGTAGACTATATGTGCAGGTTCTGCGTATTTTCAAAGAGCTTCCTCACCATCCAACTTGCCTGTTGTGGCAACTTTGCACCTTGTTGCTACTTCGCTTGCTCAAACAACTGGCCTTTAATGTAATTTGTGTGAATCCATTTGATCACCAACTGCCTAAATATTCTGACGGACACCATATGAAGTCTTTTATTTTGTTTTGTACACATGAGAATTACTCTCACATCTTCCTCTTCGGCCTTTTGGATCACTCGAATTGCTTTTTTCCCTATATGTCGAATTGCTCTATTTTCCTTGCTTAATTTTGTGCTATATTTTAGATTGTTTATTTGTATATATCTCTTAAAATTTCTCAATTTTGATTTTTCTCCTTCTTTATGATACTACTGATAAAGAATCCATCATAATAGCAAGCCACAAGCTTGAGAACTTAAACGAATTTAGGTAACTCTACAATATCATTATAACCTTTATAAAGTAAACACTTCAACAAGTTAGCAAAATATAGTTTATGAGCTATTAACAGCATAATTGGGCAAGCAGCAAAACTTCATCCCAAAAAAGTGTCATGCAAAGAGAATAAAAGACTTTATACAAGCTTCTTTAAAGGCATAATACATAAATAGACATCTTAACTTTGCCTCAACTACAAACTTAACACTCTAACTTTGAGAATTCATATCTAGACACTCAATTCATTTCCACTGTGTTTGTTGAATACTCCAACGTACAAAACAATCATCTAGATACCTTCAAAATTTATGTGTCACATCGACATCAAGTGTCCACGAGATATAGTGGAACATTATCATGACCCGAGAATAAGGCCTAGATGTGACATGGCGAAAGAAAACTCGAGAGACCTCGATCAAGCCATCTTATCATCATCACACACATCATCGATTTGGAAGTGCATAACATAATATACAACACATGAGTCTAAGGGATTCTGGGGCTTTGTACTCAAGCTATGGGGATGTTGTCAGGGATGAGATGAGTATGAATCACATAGCACATATAAATTACGTTCTAAGGGGCGTGTAAGTATGACTCAAGCTATAGGGGAAAGTCGGGATAGGGACTTTCCACATAAGCACATTCCCAACCAACATATCATGATAGCATAAGAGGAAACGTAATCAAACATAAGTAACAATGGTAAAGCATGAAAGTCATAACATCTAAATAAGCACATAGTATGGCGTACGATAGAATTTGATACATGTCTAACAATGCCTCTACAAGAGTAAGATGGGGGCAAGATGGGGGCCTCAACACAACCAGGGCTCACCTTCAAGTCATAAGATAAGTAAAATGAAACATAAGCATAAGATAGAGGGAAGGTGGTATTGCCCTTGGAGCATAGGGCTCACCACAATCAACAAGAACAAGAATCTCGCTAGACGTCCAACGGAGGATGGGTATCACCTTCGGTTCCTGCATGGTTAGAACATGTAGACAAAGAATATAGGTTAGCACATAAATTGCACTAAAGTATGCAGGCATGCAATGTGTATGATCATGGACCTACTAAACAGACTAGATGACAAGGGCACATATACGTATAGTGATAATATATATATATATATATAAGCAAGGGAACAACATCGTAACAATATGCCATGAAGTGCCATGATGCATGAATGCGACCTACATATCATAGCGGGGATGTGACCTCAACCGACAATAGAAGGAACCCGAGCAAGCTACTACTTGGATTCGGAATATTTGCTAGGTAGATCCCAGGTCAACCCTTAAAAAAGGGATACAAGTCAATCCCATCTACGGAGATAACCCATGTTGGCACGTGGTTTGACAAAAAAGAGTGTGAACCCTTGAAGATAGTCCACCCCGACTCCAATCCCTCGGTGCTAAGTCTCATCCCACGGGAATACATATACATATATAAGTTTTCAAAATGGAGATTTCAATCTTTCAATTCCAAGAACAATGCAAGATGGCTACAAGCCCAGAATTCACATTTCAAAACCTTTCAAGTCCGAACAAGAATTACCGAGAATCATTTCCATAGACTAATGCAAAGGAGTAGCTCATTCTAACAAAATAGAGTGGTGTAACACACCTAGAGTGCTTAAAATCCATATCAAGACAAGATGTGATCACATTCTAGTCAATTCCCATGTCTTGCCAAAATCAAGCCAAATCATATCAAGAGTTTCATCGTTTCAAACCTTCTATATAATACATATGTCATGAATGATGAGATGAATGCATGGGAAATAGAGGATCAATCAAAATTCAGCAATACAATATGAAATTCAATTGAAATTCATGAGAAAATCTCAATTTAAATCACTATTTACATGAACCATGCCTAAACAACCTTTCAAGGGACCATGCATATTCAAATCTTCATAATTCCAATGCAGACCATGGTAATTGAATTTAAATAGCCTCAAAATCAACATTAGAACTCAACCCAAAACTCAATTGAAACAAATCATCCATCAATTAAAAGACCCATTTACAAGAAAGCTAAAATTCATCAAAATTGAAGAAAAGGATTTTGGGTCTTTATGGTTGAAAGGAAAACCATGAATCAATCCCACATACCTGAGATAAATCACGAAGAACAACAAGAATTTAAAGAAGAATCAAATTTTTTCCTTGATCCTCAAGCTAGGCTTTAATGGAGGATGAGAGCAATTTGAATGAAATTGAAGAACTTGAATTGAATAGGAGTGAATAGGGTTTAATTAGGGATTTTAGGAGGGTTTAAAATTATTAAAATGGACCTAAGATTAATTAAAATTATAATTAACCCATTAATGAAATGAGGAAGAAAAACTGGAAAAAGTCGTTGATGGTACACTACACGGACCGTGTAGTAACTCACCATTCGTGAATCCCTTCCGTGAAGCCATACTTGGAACAACAAATGACAAATCCTTGGGGAAGCTCTCTGGACCTCCACATGGACAGGCCTCACGAGTTGTGAGGCCTCACACGGACCATGAGCTAGTCCGTGGAGTGTGACTTGGCTCTGGGCCTCGGCACAAATCCTGGAAACTTACTGGAACCCCACACGGATGGGCTCACGAGCCGTGAGGCTTCACACGGACCGTGAGCTGGTCCGTGGAGCCTTACTTGGCTTGGAGTCTTGGTCCATGGCCATGCTGCTCACTGGAACACCCCGCGGACCGGGATCACAGGTCGTGAGTCTCCACATGGTACATGGACCCTAAGTGAAACTAAGTGCATTGGGAAGGTAACTCGAAGAGCTTCAATTTGATAGGTCGTGGCTCACACAGTTCATCGCATACCAAAAGATACGTTCATTTAAAGTCAGCACATCCACTAGACATCAAGAAAAATTTAACCAATACGAATTCTTACAAGACGGTCATGCAAGAGAGACTCGGGAAACTCATAAACTAACCAAGACCAACTCGGATCAGCCCTCAACCAGGAACGCAAGGTTCAAAAAATTTTGAGTTGTTAGATCATCTTCCCCTTGGGAACATTCATCCTCGAATGGGCTTGAACAAGGATTGAAAGGCTAGATTTAAGCAAGAAACATCTTAACAAGTAAACAAAATGCATAGACCATTCCTTGAAAATTTCAAGTCATTAAACTCTTGTCAAATTATTTTTCAAATTATTTCATGCACATGTATGCATGTAATGGCATGAACTCAAGAAAACAAGGAATTAGAACCATTTGAAAGAGGATAGAACCTAGTACCTTAGGCTTGAGTAGATTGGAAAAGATGGGGGTATCGCTTCATCATGTTTGACTCTTCCTCCCAAGTAGCACTTCCACATGTTGATTTCTCCAAGGCACTTTAACCGAAGCTACTTCCTTGTTGCGAAGCCGCTTTACTTGTCTATCTATGATCTCGACCGGTACTTCTTCGTAAGTTAAGTTTTCCTCAACTGCGACACCTTCCAAAGGCACAATTGCCTTAGGATCACCAACCAATCTCCTTAGCATTGAAACATGGAACACCGGATGAATAGAGCTCATATTCAAAGGTAACTCTAATCTATAAGCCACCTTGCCAACTCGTTCAATAATCTCATATGGTCTAAAATACCAAGGACATAACTTGCCCTTTTTGTCAAAACGTATAATGCCCTTCATAGGTGATACCTTTACATAAACCAAATTACCTACATGAAATTCAAGGCCTCTCCTTCTAACGTCCGAATATGACTTTTGGTTTATTTGAGTTGTCCTCAACCTCTCCCTAATTAACTTCACCTTCTCTAGAGCTTCAGCAACCAAGTCCGGGCCTAACAATGCCATCTCACCTAACTCAAACCATCCCACCGGAGACCTACACCTCCTACTATACAAAGCTTCAAAGGGAGCCATACCAATGCTCGTATGAAAACTATTATTGTCGGCAAACTCAATGAGCGGTAGATGATCATCCCAATTTCCCTTGAACTCCAACACACAAGCCCTTAACATATCCTCCAAGGTTTGAAATATTCTCTCGGCTTGCCCATCGATTTAAGGATGGAATACGGTGCTCAATCTAATTCTAGTGCCAAGCCCCTTTTGAAATAATCTCCAAAAGTGAGAAGTAAATTGGGTACCACGATCTGATATGATAGAATTCGATACATCATGCAATCTCACCAACTCCCGAATATATAACTTAGCATAATCTTCGGCACTATAAGTATCCTTGATCGGTAAGAAGTAAGCCGACTTGGTCATTAGATCCAACACAACCCAAATAGAATCAAACTGTTTATGAGTATGGGACAACCCAACCACAAAATCCATAATCACATCCTCCCACTTCCATGTAGGAATCTCAATGTCTTGGGCCAAATCACCAGGCCTGCATAGCAACCATGTTCAAAAACTCAGCATGAGTCACTTGCTCTTCCACAGGCTCATGGGGGCTTATTCCTCATAGACTGGAGCCTAACTGGGGAGGGGAGCTTTTCAGGGATGCATCTTCTAAAAGAGTAACAAAAACACCAACATTTCAGGAAACCTTACAAAAATATTCACAACACGACATAAGGAACAATGAAGTGAGACAATTCCTATAATGCGTCATAGCCCCTTGTTCATAGGTATGACACGCAGCACACCCATGAACAAGACTCTAATTGACACAGCATGTTGGACTCTGAGGACCATTACGAACTTAGGGCTCTGATACCATCTTTGTCACGACCTGAGAATAGGGCCTAGATGTAACATGGAAAAAGATAACCCGAGAGTCCTCGATCAAGCCATCTTAGAATCATCACACATATCATCGATTTGAAAGCGCATAACATAATATACAACACATGTCTAAGGGATTCCGAGACTTTGGACTCAAGCTATAGGGATGTTGTCGGGATGGGATGAGCATGAATCACATAGCACATAGTAATTACATTCTAAGGAGCGGGTATGTATGACTCAATCTATGGGGGCAAGTCAAGATAGGGACTTTCCACATAAGCACATTCCCAACCAACATATCACGATAGCATAAGCG
Source organism: Solanum aculeatissimum (assembly GCA_038996855.1). Lineage (NCBI taxonomy): Eukaryota > Viridiplantae > Streptophyta > Magnoliopsida > Solanales > Solanaceae > Solanum > Solanum aculeatissimum. Next base: position 5,797 of record JBCEWC010017371.1, read on the forward strand.
GAAGATTAATCAAACATAAGTAACAATGGCAAAGAATAAAAGTCATAATGTCTCAACAAGCACATAGTATGGTGTATGATAAATTTGATACATGTCCAACAATACCTCAACAAGAGTAAGCCGGGGGCCTCGACACAACTCGGGTTCACCCTCAGGTCATAAGATAAGTAAACTGAAATATAAGCATAAGATAGAGGGAAGGTCGTATTGCCCTGGGATCATAGGGATCACCACGATCAACAAGAACAAGAATCTCGCTAGACGTCCAACGGAGGATGGGTGTCACCTCCGGTTCCTACATGGTTAGAACATGTAGACAAAGAATATGGGTTAGCACATAAAATGCAGACTACTTGCCAGGTAGATCCCAGGTCAACCCTTAAAAAGGAGATACAAGTCAATCCCATCTAGGGAGATAACCCATGTTGGCACAAGGTTTTATGGAAAGGAGTGTGGACCCTTGGAGATAGTTCACCCCGACTCCAATTCCTCAGTGTTGAGTCTCGTCCCATGGGAATACATATACATAGACAAGATTTCAAAATGGAGATTTTAATCTTTCAATTCCAAGAACAATGAAAGATGGCTACAAGCCCAGAATTCACATTTCAAAACCTTTCAAGTCCGAACAAGAATTTTCGAGAATCATTTCCATAGATTAATGCAAAGGAGTAGCTCATTCTAATAAAACAGAGTGGTGTAACATACCTAGAGTGCTTAAAAACCATATCTAGACAAGATGTTATCACATTCTAGTCAATACCCATGTCTTGCCAAAATCAAGCCAAATCATATCAAGAGTTTCACCATTTCAAACCTTCCATGTAATGCATATGTCATGAATGGTGAAATAAATGCATAGGCAATAGAGGTTCAATCAAAATTCAGCAATACAATATGAAATTTAATTGAAATCCATGAGAAAAGCACAATTTACATTACCTATGCCTAAATAAGATTTTAAGGGACCATGCATATTGAAATCTTCATAATTCCAATGCAAACCATGGTAATTGAATTTAAATAGACTCAAAATCAACATTAGAAGTCAACCCACAACTCAACTGAAACAAATCATCCATCAATTAAAAGACCCATTTACAAGAAAGCTAAAATTCATCAAAATTGAAGAAAAGGATTTTGGGTCTTCATGGTTGAAAGGAGAACCATGAATCAATCCCACATACCTGAGATAAATCACGAAGAACAACAAGAATTTGAAGAAGAATCAAATTTTCCCTTGATCCTCAAGCCAGCCTTTAATGGAGGATTAGTGCACTTTGAATGAAATTGAAGAAAGTGAATTGAATAGGACTGAATAGGGTTTAATCAGGAGTTTTAGGAGGGTTTAAAATTATTAAAACGACTCCAGGATTAATTATTACAATTAAACCATTAATGAAATGAGGATGAAAAACTAGAAACAGTCATCGACAATGCACTACATGGACCGTGTAGTGACTCACGGTCTGTGAGTCCCTTCCGTGAAGCCATACTTGGAACAACAACTATCTAATCCTTGGGGCAGCTCTCTGGACCTCCACATGAATAAGCCTCATGATCCGTGAGGCCTCACACGGACCATGATCTGGTCCGTGGAGCCTCACTTAGCTCTGGGCCTCTACACAAATCCTAGAAACTTACTGGAACCCCACACGGACGGGCTCATGAGCCGTGAGGCTTCACACGGACCGTGAGCTGGTCAATGGAGCCTTACTTGACTCTAAGTCCTGGTCCATGGCCCATGCTGCTCACTGGAACACCCCATGACCGGACTCATGGGTCGTGAGCCTCCACACGGTCCGTGGACCCTCTCATGGTCCACTGCCTTAGCCAAACTCCTCCTTCTCTTTTCTAGAATGTTTTCCCTGTACAGGCAGTTCTACTGTGAAGGCCATAACTTCCACATTCAAACTTCGAATTGAGTGAAACTAAGTGTGTTAGGAATATAACTAGAAGATCTTCAGTTTGATATGTCATGGCCAAACATTTTATCCCATACCAAAAGATACGACCATTTAAGGTCATCACATCCACATGACATCAAGCAAAATTTAACCAATATGAATTTTTCAAAGACAATGCAAGAGAGACTTGGGAAACTCATAAACTAACTAAGACTACCTCGAATCAACGCTCAACCAGGGACACACGGTTCAGAAATTTTTGGGTTGTTACAAACATTGACTTTATCAGTATTAGGTATTTGTCACACTACTAAGACAATCATAATCTCATGATATCAATCATAAAGAAAAAGGAGAAGATTCCTCCAAGAGTACAACCATTGGATGTAAGGATAAGAAGTGATTACAACCATATAGATATCCCCATAAATAACATATTTTACCCTTAATAAGCTAGGCTGCTTTCCCCCATATTTGTAGGCACACCTATTTTTCCATAGGATCCAACAGATAAAGATGGGGTAGCTTGTAGGACCAGGTTGTGAGCATCAGTCTTAGCTTTAATGGTCCACCATATTAGGAAAAGATTTCTAAGAGGTGTGTAGTCCTTGGTGATGCCAAAAGAATCGGAAAAATAGATAATTCTTTGCCTGCCAATGTAAATAGAATATCCCAGATAGGTCATGGGGCCATGTTCCAGTCGCCTTTTTTTCTCTTAATAGTTATCTTGTTAAAGAGTTTACCAAAAACCTTCTCATATATTGATAGAATTTTCATAATGAGGTTAAGAGAATCCTTTCTACCAGATGTGAAAATAATGACATCATCAGCAAAACTCAAATGATTAATCTAAGGACAATTTTTCTCTATAAAGAAACCATGAAACCTGGGGTTCATATTAAGATTATTCAGTAATCTAGAAAGAACCTCATCACCAAAAATAAATAGGGCAGATGAGAGGGGGTCCTCTAGCTTATGGCCTCTAGAGGAATGAAAACAACCATGTATGGAACCATTAACAAACACAGAGTACCAATTGTTTGACATGATTCTCCATACCATATCTATGAAAGTCTCACTGAACCCAAACCTTCTCAAAACAAGGCAAGTTTAAGACCATGAGACTCTATCATAAGCTTTAGCCATGTCTAGTTTAATCACTATATTCCCAGCAACATTGGGCTTCTTGATCTGATGGATAATTTCCTGAGTAAGCATTATATTTTCAAAGATGCTCCAATTCTTGAAAAATCCAGACTGATTTTGAGAAATCAGATAAGGAAGAATAAGAGTAAATTTAAGTCCAAGAAGATTAGAGATAATCTTGTTGGTGAAATTACTCAGATTTATAGGTCTGAATTAAGATAACTTGTTCGGGTGCTTCACTTTGGGCAATAATACTAAGCATGCATGAGAAAAGTACTTGGGCATTTGGAAGCCACAAAAGAAAGCATGGATAACAGCCAAGAGGTTATGCTTGATGATCTCCCAACAAAATTGAATGAACTTCCCATTCATTCCATCAAGACCTGCAGCAGAATCAGAGTTCATGGAGAAAATAACCTTCTTTAGTTCCTCTATAGTAAGAAGTTTTTGGAGGTCTCTATTTTGATCCTCAGACACATGCCTTGGCATGCATTGTAGTGCTTCTTTAGTAATAACATTAGTATCTCCTGTGAACATATTTTGGAAATGCTCACAAGCAGCTTGTGCACTATCAACATCTCATTGAGCCCATGATCCATCCTCCATCTGAATTTTGTAGATATGTAGCCTCCTCTTTCTACCTCTAATTAAAGTACAGAAGTATTTAGAGTTGGCATCACCCTCCTTAAACTAGTAAATCTGAGTTTTCTAGGTAAGAATAGATTTCTCCAGTTTCAGGAATCTAATATATTCAGCATTAAGGACATGAAGAATAATATTGTTTTCTTCAGTGTTGGAGTTGATCAGATCTTCCTTAACTGTTTTGACATTCTCCTTAAACTCCTTAACCTTGGAAAATACATCACCAAATTAAGCCTTAGACCAACGTCTCAGAGTAGCAGCCAACCTTTTTATTTTGAAATGTAACACAAACATAAGGTTACCCTTTACTTGTCTATTCCAGCATGACTTGATAATGTCCATAAAGGATTGTTGCTCAGTACACCAATTTAGAAATTTGAAATATTGATGAGGTTGTTTCCATGCTCCATAATCTCCATAAGTAAGGGACTTTGATCAGAACCAACAGTGGCTAACTGAGTGATGGATGAATGAGGCATCAATTCTAGCCATTGATCAGAGACCATAACTCTATCCAATCTCTTCCATATTCTGGCATGAATACCTCTAAGGTTGGACCAAGTGAATTTATGGCCATTGAATCCCAAGTACAATAATCCACAACCTTCAATAAAGCTAATGAATTCAAAACTTTTTCTCATATCATAGCGCATACCACCCAGTTTTTCATCAGGGGAAGTGATGACATTAAAATCCCTCACTGTATACCAGGGATCATCCCTATTAGCATACTTAAGAAGGCTATCCCAGAGAGGCCTTCTGAGAGTATCTTTACATTTTGCATAGACAAAGGACATGATAAAAAGCCGAGGACTCATGGCATGAGAAATCTCACAAGTAATGTGTTGATAGTCATTCTTTAAAACTTTACAGTCCGATGTGCATTCTCAAGTTCGGAGTGTTTTGTTGCCGGTTGAACCAAAATTAAGGTGTCTATATAAATAAATGCCTTTTTAAGATGTTAATATCACGCAATGTTAGTCAATTCTCTGGAAGCTAAATGTTACTTAATTGTAGGTTATTAGAACTTCTTTGATAAAGGCTACAATCCATGTTGTCTGAGGATCTTTCTAAAACACAAACTTTACTTTGATTATAGATTGCTACACTATTATATTCATTGTTGGTCTATATGTACTTACACAGAGTGACATACATCTTTTCAGTTTGTTAAGTTTCAAAACATACTTATTGTATCATTCTTTATGTTTGTAAGAGACAATCTGCAGAGTGATCTTCATAGATAATAACTTGCATGTGATGAAGTATGTCTATTTGGTTTATCCTTATTAATATCTCACTGCTAAATGTTACTAACTTGTCAGTGATTAGAACTTCTTTGACAAAAGTTACAATCCATGTTATATGAGGATCATTGTAAAACACAAACTTCACTTTGATTATGGATTGCTACACTGTCATATTCATTGTTGGTCTACACGTACTTACACAGAGTGACATACATAATTTTTGGTTTGCTAAGTTTCAAAACATGCGTATTGTGCCATTCTTTGTGTTTGTAAGAGAAAATCTGTAGAGTGATCTATAGAGATAATAACTTTCATTTGATGAAGTATGTCTATTCAGTTTATCCTTATTAATATCTTACTACAATTTTTGTATTTAATATCCTTATAATTAGTACATTTCATAACAGTTTTGAGAGTGGAATGTCATTGGGGAATTTAGAGTAATTATTGATGTCTTTTCATGTTGTTGGAATTATACTATTCTAATACATAGCCATAGCATCTACAAATTGACTTTTCAATGATATAAAATCATTATGATACTGGACAAGCTTATGCCTTGTTCCTGCTTCCTTTTTCTCAACACTGGTAGACATTTGCAAATTATTACTTTATCTAGGTGCCTCCCACTATCACAACTATTGGGTTATTCTGCCCACTAAGACTTGGGCAAATTTGAAGAAATTATTTTTTGTCTTTGCCAGAATTTGAATCAGTCTCCCATGATTTTCATTTCACATCAGACAATTACTTGCATCTGAAGTTGTTTGTATCTGTGTGACTACTGAAAAGTTAACATAGTAATTTATGCTGAAATATAAACTAATTTGTTTAGTTTATGAAGCGATTTCTAGACAATGTAGTTAAGTTGTATTGAATGTCCTCCCAAACTATTATTTGTCATATTTTGCTATTATAGAATGTCATTTTTTGTCTCATTTGTTGTTGTAATTAAAACATCTCTCCATTACTTGAAAGATGAGAACTGGACAAGTGTAACTTTTTTTATGTGTCGTGAAAAGGGTAACTGGACTTTCGCTTTAATTATATATGTTGAAAAAGGACTAGCTGGATGCACTCTACCTAAAATAGACTAAGTTGAATTTCATTTTTTCTTTAGGTATCGAGAGGATGAGTTTAGACCAACAGTATTCTGTGAGTATTACTTTATCATCTCTCCCCCTCTTTGTATTGGTATTCTGTGAGTATTTATCGTCTTTCTGCCTCTTCTTGTTGGTGTTTCATACTGTATAATGAAGTGCAAAATAATATCTATAAGTAGCCATTGTGACTTGTTCTGTAACGATCTGAAAATTTTTGAACGTCATAATGGTTTTTCAAGGTTAGTGTTGAACTGGTCATGGTTAAATTTTGGTAGCCATGGGTTGTATTTAAGTGGTCGGATTCAAGGGAATCTTTTCATGGAAGGTTGTAAAGCCGTTTAGGCAGCACTGATTTTGAAAGTCATATCTTTTAGTATGGGATGAACTGTATGGGCTATTATATATTAAATCGAAGCTCGTTAAGTTATCTTTGCAACGCAACTGGTTTCACTCAATTTAGAGTTTAGATGTGAATGTTGCAGCCCTGGCAGTGCGACTGCTCGTAATTGGAAGTATGCTGGAAAAGGGTTCTGGAATAGGTCTAAGGGTGGGACCACGGACCATTTGGTAGTCTACGGCCCTTGGGGGTGTTCGTGGGTTAGTACAGTGTGCTCCTAGGGGTTGGGGGCCAAGCCATGGACCAAGTGTGGTCCCACAGACCACCTCACGATCTGTGTGACCTTTTCACAGCACGTGAAGGGTCCC
>JBCEWC010017372.1:0-12547 GCA_038996855.1 Solanum aculeatissimum
ATATTTTTCATAAATTGTACACGTTTCTACCCTAAAACCTATTCATAATATTATAAAATCTTACTAGAAAGGACGGGAACAATTACCTCGACGTTGTAGGACGAAAATCATAATTTTTCTCTTGCTTTTTCCCTTTCTTTTTCTTCCCCGCGATTTTTTTCTTTACTGCGTTTTCTCCTTTTTTTTCCGCTCTTCAACTTCTGGCTTTGATTTCCTTATATTTGTTTTTCTAGGGCTGCGTGCAGCAGCCCTCTTTTCCTATTATCATTATTTTTTTTCTTTTTTTAATTATTTTAGTTTTTCTTTCTCTTTTGCTTTTTAAATTAAATGAGTATTAAAAGTAACAAATTTTATTAATTTTATTTTTAAAAAATATAAAATAAATGGTATAGAGTATTAAATAAATTATCAGTTTAATCCATCAACTAAATTAATTATCAAAAATTATCCGTCAACTAAACAATCGTAATTATCGAATAGTTCAAAATTTTCAATTTAAATTTACGAAAAGGATATTTTATAAAAGAGAGAGGATTTATTTTTAAAATAATCTAACGGGTCATTACATAAATATCGTGATTTATAGTAATTTGTATACCTTCACGCAACATGTTTTTAAAACATTTTAATTTGTCAATTTATCATGATTAGTAATATTTTTTACTCAATTTTTAAATATATAAAATACTAAAAATAAGACAAATAAATTCAAACGAAAAAATCATCAAAAAATTATAGATATACCCTAAAGCTGCTCAAGCAGACATGTCGACCTGCTGCAAGCTTGAGTAGCTTAACTCCCTTTTATAATACAATACAATACAATATAATCAAACAACTAAAGCAGACACGTCAATCGACAGCTTTGAAACAGACATGTCGTCAAACAGTTGTCTGACAATACAATATAATCAAACAGCTAAAGTAGACACGTCAATCGACAGCTCTGAAACAGACATGTCGTCAAACAGTTATCTGCTTCAACTGCTTCTTAGCCTCTTATTTATAGTAAAAATTTGCGATGTTATTGATCATATGGATATTTCTTTTTCCCTATTTTTGTTAATTCTAGGCAATTATAACACATAAGGCACAAAACAAGGGAGAAAACTTTTGATTGGTTGACATACACAATAATTTTGTTATTTGAACCTTACCTTCATATTGATGTGATTTAAAAAGTTTGTGTGGTAAAAAAGAGTAGAAAATTACACTATTGATTTTAGTTTTTGATTATTTCTTGGATGCAATGGTCATTCTCCATAAAATTATATTTTGGCTTTATAATAAAGATGAGAACATTTTCTTGTATACTTCAAAAGAAGTGTCCAAGCAAATGACACATCTATATTGAATGCACAACAACCTCCTCCCCCTCCCTTTGGTGGTAGAGTCAAGATTTCATATAAGAGACTCAAAATATGAAAAAATCAAACACACGAACTAGACGAAGGAGGTTTGACATCTAATGTATATAAAAAAAAAATTAACTATGCATAAATAGTACTTTCTTCGTTTAAAAAAGAATGACCTATTTTCCTTTCTGGCCTATTTAAAAAATAATGAGTCATTTTCTTTTTTGGCAAAACTTTAATTTCAACTTACCACGTGACCTGTTTAAGACTACAAGATTAAAGTACATTTTGGTACATTTGACATAACTTTTATTTAGGACCATGAGATTAAAAAGTCTTATTTGTTCTTCTAAATTTCGTGTCAAGTTAAACTACATCATTCTTTTTTAAATGAAGAGAGTATAATTTTTTGCCGAATTCACATACACATAAATCATAAGTAAATTTCATCTAATAAATACTACATTTTATGTAAGTTCTTCTAATAAGTACTTGAACAATATAGAAAGGCCAAATATCAACATATTGGGCCAAGTAGCCTTAAACATTTATGGAATTATTTATTTAAATTTTAGCCCCACTTTTGGGTCCATGATTTTGGATTAACATTGACTAGTTGAGCTGCATCTTTCAATTTTGTCAAATAGCCATCAATTCTTCCTTTAATGATAAAGGTCCCCTCTCTTTAATCTAAGCTTGACTTCTTACCACAAAACAATAATAGGGATTTTCATGTCAATTTAAAGAGTAACATTAAGCCCTACTTGAAATGGATAATGATCTTCACATGATATTCAAGTTTAGACCTTTCTTTTTGATGCAAAAGATTTTGTCAAAAGTTTTCAAAATTATCAAGAACAATGAAAATCGTGTATAATCAGTATATATTTTATGCATATTTATTAGAAAAAGTAAACAACAAATATGATTGGCTATTTATTTAAAGACTCATATTTAATAATTGATTTAGTTATTGCAAATTTGACCAATATGTTTTTTACAACCAAAAACAATTCAAATTTTGGCTACGATAATGAACGTTACATTTTTCATATATAAAATATTGTAAAATATAAGTAATATAGGAACGAGACATAAAAACTAGAATGTATAGATTATTTTATTCCAGTGTTTGACAAATTTATTATAGATTGAGAATTCACTCCAAATTCATCATGTTAAACGTTATAATTAATAGATACATTTTTAAAAATATGATTCATATAACCTGGGAATACTTATACACGAATGTAAGAAGTTCATGTATCATGTAAATGGTACAATCGACTAATTCAGTGAATTTGTAACAAAAAAGACTTTCTTGTAACTTATTCAAATGTACATTTTTTCCCCCAGAATTATATTTCCAAAACTAATTTTTGAAAAATTAAACAAGAATAAAAGAAGATGAAAATCAAATTCCAATGTAAGATATTTTTATGTGAAAATAATTTGAGCCTTTTAAATTAGTGTTTCATTTGATTAAAATGTGTAGTTATACTCCTTTCATTTCATTTCATTTCATTTTACTTCATCCTCATACTAAAAATATATTTTTCCTTTTTACTTATATATTTGAGCTTATGAAGAGAAGATTATTACTTTCATATAGTATTTATTGTGTTTATTATCAAAATAAGGTTAATATGATAAAATAACCTCTAAAAGAATTTTTTTTTTTGAGTCAATTTAACTGACTTTCAAAGATAAATTAGATTGCATCGATTTAATATTTTTTTTTAAATAAAATTAATATTTAAAAACTATACAATTGATAGTACCAAGAATGTCTATTGCAATAGGTTCTTTTAAACTGAATTTTAGGCAGGAATTGTCACTTTCTACTCCAAGTTTGTCACAATGGATGGAGCTAACAACTTTGGAAATTGGAATTAAGACAAAACTTTCATTGAGTTTGATTGACTATTTCACCCCTCTTGTCTTCTTCAAATTTTTTTTAGTGGTTTTTAAAAGTATATATATATAAATGTGAATATATTATAATTAAATCCATGGTATTAATTTCCACAAAAATCTTGTTCTCCATTTAAGATTACTAATATTTTTAGTAGTTTCTTAGTGAAAAACTCCTAAATAAATTTATATATTCTCATAGCACTAGAAGCTCCAAAAGAACAAAATCTTTGAAGACTCAAACATGTTGGAAGACAACCAAAAAGAAAAACATGTTGGAAGATGTCCTTTTAATTTATTTGTCTTATTTTAATTAGGTACGAAATTTTAAAAACTAAATTTTTTAATTTTTTTTTGTGATCTTAAATTAAAAATATATCAATATACCAAATTGTTATTTAATGTTATCATTTTAAATACAGAGAAGTATTGAAAATACTTTTAAACTTAGCAAGAATTATTGATATCCCCAAACTATTAATAGCCTTTAAAACACTCTTGTACTTGACTAACTGAATTTAAAAATACCCTTGATTTCCCAAATGACATAGCAAATGGTTTCAAACTCTTGTAGGAGCATAGAGATCTTAATAAAAAGTGAAGAGAAGTGTCGAAAATACTCTTAAAAATGATAAAAATTTAGGGGTGTATTTCACTTATGTTGCAATATCAAGGGTGTATTTGAGTTTATATAGTTAATCAAATAGAGGGGTGTTTGACTGTTAATAGTTCGACGACGAAACTAATAATTCGTGTTAGTTTAAAAATATTTTCAATATTCTCTCTTTAAAAATAAAGATCAAGCTCGATGCACTAAAGCTTCCGCTATGCGCCAGGGTCCGAAAAAGAGTCCGACCACAAGGATATATTGTATGCAACCTAACCTTGTATTTTTATCAGAAATTGTTTTCAAGTCTTAAACCGTGAAAATTTTAAAATGTACTTTTAAAAAACATGAACTTAGAAAGAGAGTAGGAGAAATAAATTGAGATTAGTCAATAGTTTGTAATTATTTTTCTCACTTGCAATCATTTTTTGTTGAATATATTACTAACTAGTTTTAAAAAAAGTCATGCCCTACTCAACAAAAAGAGAATAAAGATAGAATTCTTCAACTCCATATTGATCACCTTATCCATTGATAAAGGCAAAACATATCCTCCACTATATATATATATGAGTATGTACACTATCCCATCAAAAACAAAGTACTACTTACTACTTATTAAAAGAAAGTATTATTTATAGTAATATATATAATTCAAAGTTTCAAACCACTAAATATTTCCTAATGAAGCAATACATTCTTTTTTTCTATAAGTAGTACTATTTTCTTTGTACTTGAAGTAGTTAAAAAAATTAATTCCATTTTCCAAAAGTGGATACTCTTTTTGTTTTCCCACTTTTGACTTTAAGTTTTCAACTTGCATATTCTAAAAATGGCAAATCTATAATAATTTTGCTTTGATTGCAAATCCCAATTTGCCTTTTGTGGACACTATTCAATCCCATCACTCAAGAAACTTGGAATTTTGTAGCATACAATCTTGCCAATTTTGTTGAAACTATTTATTTTTTAAAATTTCTTGTTTAATTTATTTAAATAAATAAAACTAAAGATAATAAAAGAAATAAATTATATTATGATATTTTATAGTAATTAGGATTTGAGTTTTGTATATTATTAAGATATAATCTTTTTATACACCATCAGTCCATAATAATCTTTACATATTAACAACAATAACATATTTATCGTAATTCTCCTAAATTCTTCCACTAATAAGGTCCAAATCTTTACATAATTACTGATATATATATTACAATAATTTTCAAATTTTAATTTTGATATTTTTCAAAAAATTATCTACAAACATATTTTAATCAATTTAATAGTATAAAAAATATTTTACCCTAATAACATATATTAATTTAAATTTTTATTTAGAAAAAGATGTCATTTTTCATTAAAAAAAAATCATTCATGATGCAATAGCAATATTAATTTGCTCAATATAATGTTATAAAATAAAATCTGAAAAAATCAGTTATGATAATAAAATAAAAGAATTTATATGAGTTATGATACAATGGTTGATTGCTTTACCTTTAACCAAAAGTCTCGAGTTTGAGCCCTCAAAATGAAAAAAAATCTTGTTAGAAGCGCCACCCTCAAATGGATCCTGCAATGCGTAATTCAAATTTAGTCGGGACTTTTTGGACTCAGGACACCGAATGAAAAAATAAAAAATAATAATAATAAAATAAAAGAGAGACAAAAATAGTGTATTCTTTTCATATTAAGATTCACTGGTTTAGAACAGTCCACGTTGCATTTTCTAAACCACTAGTCAATAAAGTTAGTGTACAGTGCCTTTGGGACTTTACAATTTTTGACAACTTTGGTTTTTTCATCTACTACAAACATATTGTACATACCAAAATTATCAAATTTTGCAATTTCTTAAAAAAGTGTCTCAATTTTCTTCTTCTATTTCTTTACTTATCAAGAATTTTTTTAAAAAAACACTTTTTCTGAATTTTTTTGTTTTTTTTACTAGTATATTACGTGTAACAATGGAGGAGAATTGAAAGAAATGATAAAGTTTTGGAGAAAACGGTACGTTGGTATTTTTTTAATTTACTTTATTTATAAGAAGTAATGTTTAATTGTTATGTTTTATTGATTAATTATCCACAAAATTCATGATTTTTGGTGAGAATAATTGATTAATGTGATGGTTATTTCCTTTTTTTTTCTTTTTTTTAAGAATTGGGGTATGGGAAAGGGGATTACTAGTTAAGGTAATTGAATCGTCGCTAATAAGATGAAAGTATACGCAGCTAATTAATTGAGCTATTAAGATTTTAGGCGGTGATTGGTTAATTTTAAATCTTGGGGTTTTTTCTATGATTTTTTTTTGTTTTTTGGTTGAAAGATTTTTTAGAATATGTTAGAATTAAAAAAATTTGATATTTTTGAGACGAAGGTTTTTGAAAACAACCTCTGTATCTCAGCTATGAGAGAGTGAGAAAATTTGTGTATATTTTATCCTCTCGACGGCACTAGTGGGATTTGACCGGATATGTTATTGTTGTTGTTAGATGAAAGTTCATGAGGCATGTTATTGAAGTAGTTAAAAAGTTCTTGATCAAGGGTCCTTTTAATTTATCTTTTGATGTCTAAGACTAAAAAAAGTGGGTTTTTTTTTAGTTTATAATTTCTGAGACTTGCTAAAAGACCAATCTTTTTTTTTCTTTTTTTTTTTGAATATTTTGTCTTATTTTTTGCTAGTAATGGCATCATTTTATGTATGAGTTGATTAGCTGCTGTAATGTCTAGTAATTGATCTAAAATCCATATTGACATATCCTTAACTGGTCTTTTTTCTCTAGTATTTCTGTAAGTACTTCCTCCGCAATTTATTTGAACTATTTTGACTTGGTGCAGACTTTAAGAAAGTCAAATGTACTCATCTCATGATCTTACATGTCACTGTCACGTGAAAAGTTGAAATTAAAGAGTAAAAAATTAGTCATTCTTTTTGGTTTGAGGTCTTCTGGTTTTTTTGTTTTGGAGATAGGGAGGGAGGAGTCCATGGTTTTCTTTTTTGATTTGACTTATCTGATATTTTTGGTCTATTGCTCGACTAATTTGGATTCGCGTTATTTAGGCCATTTGAGTGGTTAAGCACTGGTTAAAGAGCCAGGGATTCCAACCGTCACGTCGGGTAGTTTATAGAAGTCTTAGTTCATGAGAATTTTGCAATTTGATATTTTAATAGCTCAAAAGGAAACTGCAGATAAGAGGAAGCTGAGTGCCAAGTTGTGCTGAATCTGAATCTAAGAAAAGAATGCATCATAAAAAGTAGCATATGCTTGACATGTTTTTTATTTGGTTTTATACTGCTTTTCTATCTTTTATTGACAAAGAATGCACCATAAAAGTAGTATATTCCTTATTTTGTGGTGTAGGGAAAATGGGGTTGTGTTAAGACTTAAGAGTCGTTAATTATTGTGGACTGTAGTGTGACATAGTTCGAGTCGTGGGAGCAGCCACTAATACTTTTCTATCTTTTTTGAAAAAGAATGCTGATGACAGCTATAAAAAGAAAAAATTGAGGTGCAGAATGAACTACAATTCAGAAAAAGATATTAAGTGTTTCGAGAAACATTTCCACTGTACTTTTATTCATCTCATCTACACAAAAGATTGTCATGTGATGTAGTAGTTGTCAGTTGATACTTATTTTGAATGGAGTCTTTGGCTATTTACTGAAATCGGTGAAGATATATATTTGTTTGTTTTGATCAGGCTTCCTTACAAGCTGTAGTCTGCCGTGCTGATGACAAATTTCAACGACGACGATGATATTGATTTAGGACTTGCTTTAGATTGCACCACCACACGTAATGTTCAGACGAAGCTAAAAGACGATTCAGGTGCAGGTGTAAATGCAAGCTCAACTGTGGATATGGCATTTGCAGCATCTAATCCCTTATCGGAATTAGTTTGGTCCCCTCATAAAGGTTTGAGCCTCAAATGTGCTGAGAGTGGTTTAGCTGACAGAAAACCTTTTCGTCTGTGGAATGTGGGACCAAGCACTTTGATTGCTGCACCATCACAAAGTGACAGATTTAAGGGGACTAATGATGAAAATGCCATGTATGATAAGATAATCGACTATCAAGAAAGGTTGACCAATGAAATGGTATCAAAAGGTGGATTTGAAATTGGTACGGCTATCATCTTAGTTATCTACTTGTCTTTAGTAGCACCATATATGTGGTGCTGTTGCTCACATTTATTCTCTTTATATATTATTAGACGCTGAGTAAACAGTCATCTGACAGGCTGCAGCAGCAAAGTGAAGATAATGAACACTGCTGACAGAGTTGATATGGTAGGCGCTATTCGAGATGAGGAGAATGTGAAGAATATGGAGAAGGGCTTTTGTATTACTCAGACAGTTGGAAGTGGTGAAAATCATGCAGGTATAGTCTATTATCCTAAGTTCACTTTCTTCTTTATGGTGCCCGTTATGTTAAGATTGAGGGACGTATGCAACACCATCTTGAGTTACTCGGCTGACAAAAGGATAGCCTGCTGGATTTTTAAGATTTCCGATTTTAATAACATGTCTTATTAAATCACTTGGTTGGATGCAGGTCAAGGAGATTTTGGAACAGAGAGATTTCTGTTACATGGAGTCAGCTCCAAGGTTGATATGGAAACCACTGAACCTCTAGCAGGGAAAATTCATCAAGAAATTTCGACTAGTGGTAAGTGCAGAAAGGGAGATGTTTCCGGTGGCAGTCAGGCTCTAATTCCTACTGTCAAAGACTCGGAGGCCCCTGCATGTCTGATTCGGAACTCACCAATCAAAATAGAAGCAGACAGCGCATTAGAATCTACCAGTCCGCCTGTATTGGAGTGCACAGCTGAGAATGATGTACATCTTCCAGGGATTAACGAGACTTGTGATCAGAACGAAGAACAACTTCTTAAGGACAGTTCTGTTCCACCGGAAACTTCTCCAACACATAGCAGGTCCTCATCATATAGAAGAAAGGGAAAAGCAAAAGCATTATCCAACCGAAATTCCAATAGCAAAATGTCAAATGATGAGGAAGATAGCCATGAGAGTGTAGAAAGCTGCAACAGTACAGGGTTAATCCCAAAGGGAAAGAAACGTTGGCACTTTGAGCAGCAGGTTTTTGTTGGAAGTAAAAGAATCAGAACGGATATGCACGGAGATCCTGCTACAGAATTGACAAGTGCACGTAATAGCTCCTTTGTGACTTGGATTTCAAACATGGTAAAGGGCTTCTCTAAATCCAATCTTGAAGGGTCTCCTACTCTTGGTCTCACCTTTACTCCTGATAATGAGGAAAATCATGGAAAGGAGGTTAATCATCAGGAAATTGTTATGTACAAGAAAGATCATGATTGCGGTTGCAGGTCAATGGGATTCCAATCTGTATTTCAGTCACTATACTGCCCAACCTTAAAGGCATCTGAAACTGAAACACCGAAAGATGATCATTCAATGGGAGAATCTAAAAAGTCTCCATCGGCTGACAAAATCCTCATTGATGTTCCTCCAATATCCTTCCATCCAGGAGGTGATGTGTTAAATGCACACATGCTGATGTCCAATGACAAATTCAACCAATCTACAGTGGCTCGCAAGGAAGCGCCACTGATGCAAACTCAGATTATGCCAGCAGTTGTTGCTCCTCGGAAGGTTAGTAGGACCACTTCAGCAGAAAACAAAGCTTCTAGCGACTCAATGTCAAGACGTAGAACCAGCACATGTGAGGAAAAGAATACCTCTCATTCATCTGAATATGACGTGTCTAACAGAAATCAGTCTCTTCGTAGCCTGTGGATTACTAGATTCTCCAACAAAATTCCCGGAACTGTTCTGAACATAGATAACTCTAAGCCAACTAAACATGAAACCAGTGTGGAGTGTCGGATTGAACAGGCAAGCTCTGATGCGAGGGAGACTTTAGATAAAAACCAATATGATGATGTTGCAGCCAGCTCAAAAGAGATCTGTGACAATACTTATGGAAGGTCCATAAATAAACCGCATCCTGTTATATCTTCTGTCAAGTTCAAGAAGTCGGAGGCACTGGCTTCTCTGTTTGCTAGGAGATTGGATGCCCTTAAACTCATAGTACCTTCTTCAACAGGAAATGAGTATAGCTACACAAGAACAACTTGTTTTTTCTGCGGTAAAAGTGGCCATGACTTACGCAACTGTTCAAAGGTGACAGAATCTGAATTGGAAGTTCTTATTAGAAGCATCGGATCTTATGATGGCGCTGAGGAATCTTCTTGTTTGTGCATTAGATGTTTTCAACTTGATCATTGGGCTATTTCCTGCCCAACTTCAGCTTCAAGCAGGAGTGATAATTTGCAGCTCTTATCTGGCAATGAATGTTTCCCAAGCCTTCTTGAAATAAAGCAAGGCCATCCCATTGCACTTACTAATCGTGTTCGTCACAGGACTGATAAATCATCTAATGACTTAATGCACAACAGAAAACAGTTTTTGTTTGCAATAACTTCTGGTTCCAATCAAGTTCCGAAGCAGATAACTTCTGATCCTACGAACAGTTTGAAAGAAAATATAATTTCTTCCAATTTTCTTAGTAAGGAGATAGCAGATGTTCCAAAAGGAATTTTTGATGCCATCCGGGGTCTTCAGTTGTCTCGTGTAGATGTTATCAAGTAAGCAAATCATCTTATACAAGTCAGTATATCAATTGCATGTTTGTTACTTCTTTAAATGTGGATTTAGTACTAGTTTAAATTCCAGTAAGAAGCAACGAGAATTCAAAAGATTTCCACATACTAAGCTAGTGTTAGATGCAATGACATACATAATATTTTGCATAAGCAGTGGTGATCTATTATCACAACTCAACGTATATATGTTTTGATTTAGGGCTATAGAGGTTCTAAATTTATACTTCTTACCTCAAATGAACTTATTCGGCATTGTTTTCACCAGTGGTTGCTTGTTACATATATATTTCCATTTTAATTGACGCTTTTTGGTTGTCTTAGATGGATGAACTCCAACACCTCACTATCGCATTTGGACGGATTTTTCTTGCGTTTGAGACTAGGGAGGTGTGAGGCAAGGCTAGGAGGTACAGGATACTATGTTGCATGCATAACTAGTAAGCTTTATAGTAATTAAGTTTCATTTCAAATTTTTCTTCCATCTTTCAATGCAGAACTGATAGTTATTCTTTTATCTGTTTACATTTGTCACATCTTCCTGTTACGGAATCCACAGGTCTAAAGGGAGAAAAATTAGAGAGCGATTCCAACAACTGCATATATGTTAATGTTTGTGGAGTCAAATGCTTTGTGGGAAGCCAGTATGTCTCCAACCAAGACTTTTTGGAGGTATCATACTCTTTTTTTTTTGAGCAGTAGACGTAGTTTCCAGAGATATCGCTGTCTTCAAGCTAGTTTTTTCCTAATTAAATTTGCTTTCTTACTGATTTTTATGGAGTTTTTTGTGATAATTCTTGTTGGAAGGGAGGGCAATATCATGTTATGTAATCGTCACTTTTGTCTGATTTTGACTTGGCACGGAGTATATGAAAGTTGGAAAGACTTTTAAATCTTGTGATCTTAAACTTAAGATAGGTAGAATGTACTAAAATGTCCTCCTATTTTGTAGTTTTTAAACATGCTATGTGGAAAGTTAGAAGTACAGAGTTTCAAGAAAAGAAAAGAGACGTTTCTTTTAACAGACAGAAAAGTAAGACAAATAAATTGGAATGGAGGGAGTACTTTTTCTGTTTTCTTCAAGGAAGTTATCCTTTTGATAGATTTGTATTCTTGTCCTTGAGTTGTTTTACACTTGATTCTTTATGTGAGTGTCTCCCGCTCGGGCCATATAGATGTGAATATAGTTAAGAAACTCGTACGCATGATAAATCACTAATCCATTGGCTTTAAATCTCAAATCCGTCTCTAATTCCTTACAGGATGAACTAACCACTTGGTGGCACAAAATGTTGGAGGGTGGCATGAAGGTTCCTACAGAAGGCAATTTAAGGCTAAAACTTGGTGAACGGATGAAACTAGGATTCTAAGAACTCATCACAACACACACAAAGCCCCAAGTTTGGTTCGTCCAAAAGTGTCGAAACCAGACCAAGAAATCAGCTATTCCACCATCTTGTAAATAAGATTTTGGGTGCTATTTCACAAATTCTTTGTTTCTTTTGTTGTTTGGTATTCTAGACATTTGAGATTTGGGAGTTTCTTTTTTTAGGGATCATTTGGTGTATATGTAGATGTATTGTATTTGTGTTTACAAGGTATTTGAAATGTTAGGTAAGTTGAGAAATATTGTTTTGAAAAGAGAAAAAGTAGTAGTTGATAAAGAACATTGTTTTCCATTATGAGGCATCTTGGATGTTTGTGTGTTTGGACCAGTAGTATATATTCCATGATAAGTGCCTCTGAGAATTTGTTGGAATCATTTTTGGATTTCTTGATTCTGATGATCTTGTGAGAATATACAATGATGTCCACAAGCTTGAATTTGTCTTTTCTTTGCCCTTGTAGACATTGGATTTTTGTTGTTGCCATAGATAGATTATGCTATTATTCTTTTCTTTTCTTCTTTTTTTAGTTTTTGAGGTGATAGTTTTTTTTTTGGGGTGGTGGTGTGTGTGTGGGGGGGTGGGGGGGGGGGGTGGGGAACCTATCGGATCCCCTTGTTTCCTTCCTGCAGATT
>JBCEWC010017373.1:0-12547 GCA_038996855.1 Solanum aculeatissimum
GAAAATATATATTAGAATACTCACTAAAACAAATTTTATTATACGTATACAACATATTTATATCACAAACAGTAATTTTAGTCTTTTCATATAGACAAACACTTATATGTATACATGTACTTATATCAATACTAACATTTTTTTAGCAAAATTCAAGTCTATATGTCAACATATACAAAAAAAAAAAAGACAAACACTTATATGTATACATATACTTATATCAATACTAACATTTTTTACCAAAATCTAAGTGTATATGTCAACATATACAAAAAACAAAATCACACATCTACATTTTGTGTGGGAACAGCTTAACAATACATATGATATCAAGATATAACAATATACAATTTTTAATATAAAATGAGCTACTATTTTCTGGATTCGTTCATCGAATAAACACCAGTTACCAAATAAAAAAATGAAATAAATCATATACATGAGAATGACAACGTTTATCAAAGAAATCATATACAGTTTACAGAGCAACAAATTCTGAAATACAAATTTTTAAATGTATTTCAATAGAACAAGAAGAATAAATGGTATAATATCATTTTCTTCATGAGCAAACGTATACAATTACATCGCTATTTTTCAACTCACCAATTTTTACCATCTATCAATCTGAAAATGTTGTTATCTTCTCTTGGATCTAGCGTATATCAGAAAAATCAAGGTATTTTTAGAGAGGAAGAGTCATATTTGGTAAGTATGACTGATTAGATTCAGCCACCATTAATTAAGGAATAATTTTTTTTATTTTTGCAGCGGAATTAAAGGAAATAACCATTAAACAACTTCTGCTTAATTTGTATAAGTTTTCTTTAAATTCAGTATTATACAAAAAAAGTTTTGATGGTCATAGCTATAAAACGTAATTTTGTAAACTTTAGTTATTTTAGGCCATTATGTTTCACTAGATGGCTATTTATGAAAATTCCACTTTTTCCATAATAGGGTGAAGCTTGAATGCATTGAGATTGAACTCAATTCAAATTATTTTGAGTCCAACCCATAAAATTTTGGGCAGGTTGGGCGGGTTACCTATATTTGGGCTCATTTTGACACCCTTAGTTCGGCGTATCGGTTATTGATTTGTAGATATGCTAAACCTTTATAAAATCATTATAATATTGGCTTATCGGTTATCGATCATTATCGGTTCGGTTATCAATTTAGCCGTTAAGATTTGACAAAAAAAAATCTTTATTGAAAATTACTTATAAACAAGGTGACAAATCAAATGAACCATACACATAAGTTGACAAATTACATTTTTCTCAAAATCAAACACTATCACATTATAAAATAACTGAGAGTTTGAAACCGCTAAAAATAAAAGCATCAAACTATCAAGGACTTTATATATCAAATAGTACAAATATAATTATTTAATTTATTATCGGGTTATCGGTTAACCCATTAATAAAAAACCTAAATCCGTTAAGAATCGATAACCCAATAATAAAAAGAATTTAAACCATTATCGAAACTTCTAAACCAATAATCTGTTATCGATAAACCAATAACTTTTTCAGTTCGGATAATCGGTTTTGAAAGCCCTACAATACAATACAATATTTGGATAGAATGTATAATTTATTATTGTTTAATGATAATTGTATTGTTTGGTTTGACTATATGGTACAATATTTTAACTGATAAATTTATAAAAGTTAATTATTATAAATATTAAATTTGTCAATATTTTAATTTTTTAAATAAAAGTAACAATATAATAAAAAGATAGTAATCAATTACATAAACTTGTAGCCCAAAGTCGAAGTAACTTAACTTATGAGATATAACATAAATAAAAGAATCTATACTATAAATTCACGTATATAAGTCAGGAAAGCAAGAACTTTTAAAAATCGTACCTCAAAAAATAAATTGAAATATGAGAGAGAGAAACGAGAGACAGAACAGAAGCTTCAAAAGTTGATGCAGAGGAGAATGAGTAATATGATTATGAAAGCAATAGATATATTAAGGTAAAGTAAAGAATAAATGATAAATTAAACCTATTTAAAATTAAGGGTTTAATTGGAAAAAAAAAAAGAAGTAATCAGTGGGATACCATACCACCAAATTGATAGTTTTAAAAAGTGAGAATTTTCATGATTACAAAATCATGAAACTAAACGATATCATACAATATAATTAAATTTAAAAAACAATCAAAACAAACATGATTCTCTTATTAATCATACTATACCATACCATACCACGGAAAACGACCATCCAAACAAGCTGTTAGTGAACATAAATTATGAAGAATAGAAAAATCATTCAACATTTGAAGGATATTTTGATCAATCAATATTTATATTCATATTTTTATAATAACAAAGATGGAGATAGACATCATCATATTGTTTAGATAATATGAAGAAAGTTTTTATTATGCCGTAACATCTAATTTCTTCACTTGATTTCTTGTTCCTGAAACTAAAACCTGTCATTTTCTTTTCGCAGGAATTATCAAAAAATCTACTCCAACCTAAAAAGGTCTTGTTTTATTCTGTTGCTGGCAATAATAAGATTACACAAAATATTGTTAGGTGCAACCTGAGACAAGTTAAAAGACTCTTGATGCTATTTACAAAATGTAATCAAGAATACTGATTCCCATTCTATAGCAAATTTTGCCATTAAGTTGTTCCCTTTTTGCCTTTGCTCAAAGGCCTGGAGGTTTGAGAAGTGGAACACGGCTGAATACGCCATCCAAATCCACAGGAACGTTGATAGCTCGAGTAACAATTTCTGGCATCTGAGCTTTTGCCTTCCATGTGTTGAACCATGGCCCTCCCCCAACTTCTAGACCTGCCATATTGCTTGTAACATCCAAAATAACCTACAACACAATAGAAGCAATTGAGGTAAAGCAGTATAAAACAGGGAGTACCATACATTCCAGTATTAGTAAAATATAAGGCATCATTGTGTAATATAGAGTTATATATAGAGATCAAGTTTTCTTATTCCTAAAACCAAACGAACCCCAAAAAGTCCCTCGAGATCAAATTCCAAGTGTGACATTCTTGCATCACTTTATGGGTACATGTATCTCTACTTTTAACTTCCATTTGGTAAGTATGCCCCCAATAAAAGATGTACCTTTCCTTTACTCCCATTACTCTTCCGTTCCCACAATAGCAGTCTTAGATCACCGAAACAAGTGTCTCTACATGCAGGAGCGAGACCCATCTCTTCTGTAGGAGCCCGCAATGTGGTACCAGGATCTTCTGTTGTGGCTTCTAGCTCTACCTGTTAAATTTTCATCAAAATTAGATATGTAATGAATCAACCACAAACATGACTAAATCAGCTTCCAGCTAATCAATGAAATTCAGGTCTTTTGGGACTTGATTAGGGCATTAATTTTCATCTGGTAAAGGCAATCCAATATGCTAGTTTGGCTTCAGCACTACTGCAAGACACTGCTAAAGGAGTAATATTCTCAAAATGCAAACTTACCATATGTGTCTCATTCTCTGCAGATATATGCCATTTACCCCAGGGAGTAATTTCCCAACACACACTAGCATTCCATGGAACAAATTCATAGAAGATACCTCCATAGTGAATTCCTATCTGCAAGATTGGTTAAGCATAATGCGTATTAAAGCTAGTGAAATAACATAATACAGCAAAACTAGTTAAATAGAAGCTTCGAGATACAGTATGAAATGATATCTCTTTCATCATTTCCATGCATTGCTCAAATCAAGTTCAACAAAACTGGTAACAAATGAAGAGGGGGGATGTAAATTGTAGAAAATTAAGCTAGAAATAAGTACCAGAGCAGCACTTTCAAAAGTCTCACTCAATCCCGGAAGTCGCCTTAATCCACCACCAGCAGTCAAAGAAACATCTCCAATTGCACCCTCGAATACACTGCACTGGACCTGTAATTGAAAAGATTGGGTGCAAATTGAGAAGGGAAAATGATTTCTTGTATTTCTTCCATTAAACGTGTCATATATGACCAGTTTGACCAACTACTGATTGTTTTCTTTTCTTTCACCAGCATATTTGTCTTTTCAACCCACCTACCATTTTTATTTTTGTTGGTGTTAAAAATGTCTCTAATTTTGACGATGACTGATTGCAGGAATTAAAAAGGAAAACAAATTGATTGGCCAAGATTCCGGAGTGAGGATTGTCTCTCAGGGAAGGAAGGATGCTGCACATCCAAGAGAAAATCCTGGAACAAGGATAAGATGTTCGAAAAAGGAAGAAAGTTGAAGAAATATTGACTGGTCAAATTGAAAAGGAAGGAAATGAAGATATGCAAATCAGATCTATCAAAAATCAATCCAGAAAAGAATTGAGGAAATCAAATCTATCAAGCATGGAGCAAATCAGGAAAGATATCAATTACCTCAAGATAAAATCAAGGAAGATATTCGAAGAATCAAGCCTTAACCTTATTCTTGGAAATAGGAATCCTTACTGCCTATTTTCAAGGATCAAATCCCTTAGGATACCATCTCTTTAGATTTAAAAGAAGGCATCTAGATATCTCAAAGACTCATACAAGCCTACTGTCTCAATACTTTTTTCAAGGTCTTCATTTTTAAGAAAAACATTGTCATTCGTTTTGTTTTACTGTGTAAGAAAAAAGAGAGAGAAAAGAAGAAAATAAATTGAAAGAGAGGATTGTATCAAAAGAAAAAGATTAAAAAAAAAAAAGAGTAGTTTACGTTTCATTTTTTGTAACCACAAACTTTCCAAGGCTTGAAGAGATATCCCTTGCAACCCAAGGAGGCTGGACATAAGATCCACATTGAATCCCAACCAGTATAAAAACATCCGGTATTGAATTTTCCTTTATGCTCTTTTATTTCTGTTTTTAGCTTTCTCTGTACTAGTCGACTATCACCTAAGTTAGTTGACTAACTGACAACAGTTCTAAACAAAAAGAGAAGAAAATTCAATTCCCCCCCCCCCCCCCCCTCTTTTGCACTTTCAGTTTTTTCCCTTCTGGGGAGTATAGGAGATCTACGTCGCCAAATTGGTTAATTGAATAAAACATAGTTCATTGATTCTTCCATTCTTCAGAAGTTTACCTCTCAGAAATCTCATGGAGACTATAACCTGAACAGCGAATATCAGATCCCTAGACTAGTGATCCAAAAGATAGGACAGCAGATGAGATATATATAATGGTCGACAATCCTAAAACAAAGTTGGATACAAACAAGCAGCTGCAAATAATTGAAAATATTCTGTAAAATGAGATGCCAAGAAAGCAGGAGGTACCCAAAACCACTTTCTTGGGAAGGCACCACCCCAATTCTTTTCGGAGTAAGAAGGGGCATTTTGAAACTCAAATCGCTGACCATCCCACTCTATCCAGCCTGGCAGAAGAAACTCACGATTAGTTTTCCCTTTTATTTTTTAAATGTTTTATCAAACACATAAAACATTGCACTCAAATCTCAAAAAACATGAAATGTAAATCTGGTTTATAGGGCATAGTACAAAATACCAATCTTTTCTATTTTCTTTATCCTATACAGGCCACATACCAATCCCACAGTTCTGTGACTCTCTAGGGTCTAAGATGTTTTTCAAAAGAAAGTATCATTTTAAGACAGCTAATAATGTTGTTCAACATGCATAGTTAAGAATCAGCCCATTCATTGTAAATTGAAAAGATGTCACTATAACTAAGAAACACCTATTAGGCTTATCTACCACTGGAAATGGTCAAATGACCAATCAGATTACATAATAGCATATCTGCCACACAGTTGTTGAGATCACATCCAGATCAAACGATCATAAAGATCCAAATTATGGTATTAATCCTGTCAACGTGGTAAAGTTGAAAAATTGGAGGACTTAAAGGAGGATGTAAAGTGGTGTATGGAATCAATAATTCTAAACTGGGCGAAGAAATTAAAATGAAAGAGCTGTTGAGTTTATATTAATGAAGATCTTCCAACTCATATAATAAAGAACTCCACGTATGAAATACGAAAAGAGACAGAGTGCTTGATAAGCAAAACCAAAACTGAAAAACTGGATAAAGAATTAGATATTACCTGTTGAAAGTCCAGCTGCCATGCATACTTGCCAATGTGGCTCAAATACAGGAAAAGCAGCAGGCCATCCTGCCGTGGACTTCTGCTTTGAGTTAACATCACCCCATCCATAAATGGGTCGTGTGCTATACTCCCAACTAGCAGTTTTCACAATTTCAGTATAATCTGTCCTGTCAAGTAAGGTTATGTCAATTGAACATGTTTATCACATGATGACCATATAGGGGGGGAAATACAAATATAATTTTTTTCCCCTCACTTTGAACATAAAGTATCTGAGGCTCAATCAACCCTGATTACAAGATAAGAGGGATCAAATTTTATTCATGAACTGGTTGTCAGCATCAAATGTGGGAGAAGGATAGGACCGGAGATTGTTCTTAAAGGATGGGTAAGAAGATCCGCGGGGTTTAGAAAACTTGTCAATGCTTACAAAAGAGAAATTTGCTTGAACAGAGAGACAATAATATTGTTTGCAGTAACAACCGTAGCTAATACCATGGTAGCATCCAATTCAAGAGAGCAGCAAAACCTTCCCCAAACACTTTATACCAAGTCCATTACTTAACTCTGTCCCACAATCATGCACCAGAAGAGAAGAACCAAGAGGAATGGGGACAGGGATTATGCATTTTGTTATCCTTTCTTTCTGCTTCTAACTGGAGATGAAGAAATACATAAGAGACTCACTTTCAAGTTTTACTTTAACAGACAGTCATAAGTTTTTCACCTTTCTGGTATTTTTTTTCTAAAGAGAGAACTGATTGAGATGCAGTTATAAGATAAAATAATTGGTTCTCTAAACTCCAAAGGTGGGGCAAATTCCATTTCTTGAAGTTCACTAGTGATGACAATAATGAGAATACCCTTATGGTGCATTCATATGTAAAACAAGATCCTTGATTTGTGCAACAGTATATCTGTTACAACCTTGATATGCTTGTGATTAAATGTTGAACACAGATCCTAGGATTGTTAAATCCAGCACCATCGCCTTTCCCCACTTCCTCAAGTGAGGGTAACTAAAAGACAAAAAGTATATCAAACCCTATACATCATGCAGTCTTAAGTAACTTAGGATGGGAGCCCATTATGGTATGAATAAATACAAATACTCAAAGAGCATCACAACAGTTTGAAGCAAAAACTGCTGTTGAACTCGATTTCTTCTACACGATGTTTCAAGGGAACAAGCATTTTGGAAACAACACAAGAAGTTCCCAATGAAATAAGTACCTTCCATCATCGCGAATAGATCCTTGATGCCAAAGTGGGGTAACTTGAAAACCCTCTGTGACGCGGCGATTAAACTCCTGTAAAATCCATTAGAAAGGCAAACAATCAACCATAGAACCAACTGGGGATATGAATGAGAGTTAGGAAATACTTAATGTCCATATTTGTTCTTATAGGAAATGCCACCAGCGCATGAATAACCAAATGAGTCTTCAAGATATTTTAACAATGATAGCTGAAGTTAATACTTTGTATGCCTTGGGAGTTTGGCGCACTACTATTTGTTCGGCTAGTTTATTCAACAAGTTATGCATGAAAAGAATGCCTCAAGCTTTTATTCATTTGGGAGTCGTTTGATTGCTCGTTAGAGTTATGCAAGTATAAGTAATACATGGATTAGTTATGAGGGAATCCATGTATTATTGTATACAGGGCTTAGTTATGCAAGATTTACTTATTCATGCATTACTTATTTCGTCTTCTATCCTATATAAATAATACTCCCTCCGGCATTTTATGTGGCACTGTTTGACTTGACACGGCGTTTTAAGGAAAAAAACAAAAACTTTTAAAATTTGGGGTCTAAATTATTCATAGATACTTGTGTGGTTGAAAATTATTTCATTAAGAGTAAAAGGGAAATTTTAAAATTAAATTATTTCTAATTCAAATAAGGTGACATAATTTTTGGGATAAACTAAAAAGGAAAAAGTGCCACATAAAATGGGACAGAGGGAGCACATAGATTCCCTCGTAACTTATACAACCACATAAAATGAGACGGAGGAGTACATAGATTCCCTCATAACTTATACATGTATTAGTTATGCGAATTTCTAAATTGCAAATCAAACACCATATAATTTTATACGTGAATAACTTACCTCCTAATCGGCTACCAAACGTGGTATTACTTATGTAGAATTAAATGACTGCACAACTCATTTCCAAACCAGGAAAACATTTTCCTAGAAAATATCTTTTTTGGAAAGTGGGTTTCTTACTTATTTTTAGTGTTTTCTAGCGTTTGTAAGTAAGCAAGAAAATATTATCCTAACAACATTTATATGTGATAGCAAAACAATATGGAGGAAAAATGGATAGGAAGTAGGGGTTCAGGGGTGGGATAGTCAAAAAGTTAGAGGTGGGGGATTGAGTGGGTGAAGAGGAGACAATGACCTTGGAAGACCACTTATGCAACTTGTTTTCCCTACTTTCATTAGTAAAGTAATTTTCGCTCATTTTTAAGGAACTTTTTGTTTAGAGAAAATGTTCTCTAAACATTTTGACCCACCAAACAAAGGAAAATTGAAAAACATTTTCTATCAAACACACCCTTAGTCATACAGATATAAGAATATTTGCAGATAGCCTAATTATTATATTAAGACAAACAAGACGAGATTGGGTATGGAAGTCATGCTTTTTTGCTTTGTTATTTCAGCATCCAACATGGATCCACATAACCTGTTCTCCAAAGTATAAAGACAACTCAATTCCTGGGTTCCACCATTTAGATGGCAATAGTAGTAACATTATACTTAGTAGCTCAGAAGGTTCCTAGATATTGAAGACTATTATAAGCTATTATAATAGCCATGTCAATATCTTTAAGTTTTTTAGGGACAAATTTGTAATAATAGTTTACTCAAATCAAATAAAACTGCAGAGGCTAGCTTCAAGTAACTCCTGCAAACACTTTGCCAATTATATAAAAGTGTCACATCATTGGTGTTTAGCTGAATAAATTACTCAATGGTTGGTGTAATCGTGTGATTATTTAAGTAAGCTCAGGTAAATGCAGTATCACTATCCAAACTGTAATTTCATGAAAATGATCTCTAAAAATATATTATTTAACAAAAATGACTAAAAGTTCAACAGAGGACGGACAATGAAATGTACAGACCTGCGGGCGAACTTCCTTATTTGGAGGCTTAGCACTATTTTGGGCAACGAAGGTGTTGCCAAGCATCAGTTCATGCCTACCTGATCATGAGATATTGTTATTTGTTAGTACACTAGGAAAATTTCAAAATGAACAGAATAATATGCTACATATGGAGTGTTATCAAAAGAGAAAAAACGCTAAAGGCTCTAAGGTCCTTTGGGGCTTTAAGCGCAAAGCACAAATAAAGTGTGGGCTTTAAAGGAAAATAACGTAAATGGAGAAAATTACAAATATCTATATCTAGTCCAGGATTAATAATCGTAATAATAAATGTACCAACAAAGAAATTGAAAAATAAATTATGATAGAGTGAAATATCAATTGTTTAGTTCACATCTTCAAGATTGCACTCATTGGCAAAGGAAAGTATATCTTAGAACCTTGATTATGACACTAGAGTTCCCAGAAAGTGCGCCCTTGACAACACTGTTAACATACCTCAAAAGCTACTACTCTTACGCCGAGATATGATTCTTGGACAATATAAGAAAATAAAAGAAAAAGTGTATGCTATGTTGAAAAGTAATCCTCTTCTTAAAAAGATTGACAAGAAGAGAATAAGTGAGAGTAGTCGTGAGTGAAGAAAGCCATTCGAGTTTGCACCATCATGGTCTTAATAACACTCTGGAGGTGGTTTCACAGAGAGAAAACTCCTGATATGACTGATTAAATGACAAGGCTCTGAATAATTTCAGAGGCAATTCGGAAAGGAAGACAAAAACCTTCTTATGTTAAAAAGGATGAAAGGTAAGGGATAGGAATAGCTTTCACCTAGAGAATCACTACTAAGCATGAGAAGTGATGCTCATCCACTTCAATGGAGGGGCCTTAATACGAGTAACAAAGACAGACATAGCTAGCTCAAAATAAAATCTATTAGAAAAAGTAAGAAACATACTTCCCCAGAAGTTTGAAGACTCTTCACTATATTGACAAATATACTTGTCATCTGCACCAAGAATTTGAGCTCCCACACCAGTAAACCGAGGCCCATATTGCAGCTCCTCAAAGCTGCTTAATTTCTTGGTAAATGAAGGACTCTCTATGGAATACATAAAGCAGAAACTCTGTCTGCACTCTGGAATTGATACCTTAAAGAACCAACCTTCAAAGAATTTTCTGGTACTTCCATCAAAATGGTACCTAAGGCATCAAAATAAAATAAGATATCACGAATGGATTCATCCGGCTTCTATTGGATTCTAGATATCCTAAAGAAATTCTAACTCCAAATCACTTCTACAAGTGACATTCAAAGTTGATCTGGTCCTACCCATACTCCATTTTGATCTTTCCAGACATAACCAAAGAAGAGAAATATTCTTCAAGTGTGTCAGGTCCCGGAAGGTTCTATTGGGCATATACCGCCCTCTACAAAGTGGTTTTTGAAAAGGTCACCGGCAAACAACCAATTCAGATATTCACGACCAAGAAGTACTAGATTCTCTTTTAGATAAACCCTAAAAGGAGAAGGAAGGCTGGAATGCCAACTAGGTTTGTTCAAAACTAAACTGAAACCGATAATCCGAACTGAAAAAAAGGTATTCGTTTATCGAGAATGGATTATTGCTTTAGTGGTTTCAATAACGATTTTGATTTTTTTTATTATCGCGTTATAGGTTCTTAACTGATAGTGTAATAATAAATTAAATAATTATATTTATACGATTTGGTATATAAAGTCCTCGACTTAGAGTTTAGTTTCATACTATTATTTTTTATTTTCTCAATTTCTCAGTTATTCTACAATGCGACAGTTTTTACTTTTGAAAAAGATACAATCTATCAACTCATGTGTATGGTTCATTTGGTTTGTCACCTTATTTTAAAGTAATTTTCAAAAAAAAAAAAAAACAAACAAAACAAAAAAACATGTCAAATCTTAACTTTTACCTGTAAGTCAATATCTTAATGATTCTATAATGGTTTAGCATGTCTACAAACCGATAACCGATAAATCAAACTGATAAACTTCAAACCAAACCAAACCAACTGATACACAAACCTAATATCAACAGTCGTGTATTATATTGAATTTACCCGACTAAACTGATTTGATATTCTTTAATTAATTGCTTTATGGATTTCATTTACCTGAGGATTGGGATTTAATTATGTGCTCTATCTATAAAAATTTTGGATTTGTTCATCATGATCAAATTATATCAAGATAATCATATTTTTTTCAGTAAATATGCTTTTCAGGTACTTGAATCTGCTTGGATTGCATCACTACAAATAGAAGCAGGCTGACAAGCAATGACACAAAATGCACGTCGTGGTGATTTCAATTCATCCTATTTTTCCAAGTTTTTCATAATTGGACCTTTGAACACCTTTCATATGATGAGAGTAACACACCTTATCTTCAGCCACCCCCCATAGACCTCATTCCCAGCTCCCATAGTATTTGTCTTGATTATATACAAACAATTTTAGAATAATATCCTTTGCTTACATATTTAAAGAAAAAGAAAGTAACAAACCCACTTATTTTCCTCCTTCTTACGGAGCCCACCCATATTTTCAATTCTTCCCAGCAACTTCCTCCCTCACTTTTCAATTAAAAATCAAACATACAAAAATGATGGGTTCTTAAAAAAATCAAATCTTTTGTGAGAAAAGCACTGTTATATTCCAATTCCATTCGACTAAATCATCAAAAAGAGGGCGTGGCTTTAATAGTTCTCTTACCCGCTATGAGGAGTTCGAAGAGGACGATTAGAAGGCGTAGAAGAGTAAACCGGTTTCACAGGTTCCCTATTTTCGTTCTTTGTTGTTTCGAGAGATGAATCAGCTCCTGCCACTGCTTTGACTACAAATGAACGTCTTGATTTTTGACAGTGCAGCTTCAGGATAGAAGATGAATAAGTGCTCAAATTCTTGAGAGCGAAAAGTTCCCTTTTTGCAATTGAGTCAGTCCTAGTCCTAGAAAATTCAAGATCTTTTGAAATTGGAGAAATGGTGGAAATACTGTAAACGCTCTCCATGGCTGAGGGGTCGACGTTTTTGGGTTGTGGATGGATTTGTAGAGTATATGTCATTTGATTTTGTTTTTTAATTTTACTTCCACTTTCAAGAAGTTATAATACGTGTTAATCAAATCGAAATTAATAATCTGAACAAAAACATTTATTAATTTATCGGAAAAGGGTCAAAATTGCCCCTGAACTATACAAAATAGATCACTTATACCCTCCGTTAGATTTTTAGACAAAAAATACCCCTGTCGTTATCTTAAGAGACCACAAATACCCCTCAAGGGTTAACAACACACATGTGGCAAACCATGTGGCACTAA
>JBCEWC010017374.1:0-12547 GCA_038996855.1 Solanum aculeatissimum
TGCATATATAGTATAATTTATTTTGATTCTAACTTTTACTTTTAATATATATATTGAGTCTAATTATTATTTTTAATACGCAGCGTGAGTATGAGCGACAAGTACGTGACTTTGGAGACTCGATTGAGCTAACTCCTAATTTGTCCAATCAAATTTGGATGAAAAAGGTTGCAGGAGGGAGCCATATGGGTCGAGTTTATGGAATGGGCTCCCCGAATAACATATGACGACTCTAATCCGGTTTACAAGGTATTGGATCATCACGTCAAGCTGAGGCCATTGACGAGGTTCAGGTAGCTGTCATATCCTAAAAAATTACTCAACTTACACAAGCATTGACAGACAAACAAAAATGACGGGCTAAACATGAAAGAAGAATGATTCAACAATATGATTAACTTAAGGGACAAGTGCTCAACCTAGCCCATCAGACTACACCCTCTCCTAAAGAATCTGATGCCAGTTCTGGAGATTTTATAGAAAATAGTCCCTAGTTCCTTTCTATTTCAATTTTGGACAATTTAGAATTTTCGTTAAACTTTGAAACAATTTAAAATTTTGTAAATTATGAATTTCTTTGTTTTTAATGTTTAATTGTGCCTATTATTATGTATTTTGTGTGTTTTAGTTGTTGTTTATTGACTGGTATTGGTTGTATAGATATTAATTGAATGTAAATTTTAATGTATGTGGGCAGCAGAAACTGCAGGTTTCTACTGTAAAAAAAGTTGCAGAAAAAGCGATGTGTAGAGTCCTTTGTCCGTCACTTTTTTGTAATTTTTTTATATAAATTTACCAGAAAAGCGATGGACAGAGTCCCAATGTCCGTTGCTTTTGTGAATTTTTTAAAAATATCTTTTTTTAATATTTGCGACGCTGTCCGTCCCAAATATTAAATTATTAAAATATTTAAAAATTAAAAAAAATTGACCCTGTCCGTCGCATTCAAATTATTTTTTTAAAATTACGATGTCGTTCGTCGCTTTTGAAAAAGCAATGGCTTTGACTGCGTCACTTTTCTCAAAAAAAGCGACGCATTCCGTCATTTTTTCTGTCCTTTTTTGACAGTTTTTTAGTAGTGTTCGCTGGGATTCGGTCCTACTTGATGAGAACCTATCTTATGAGAAAGAGCCTGTAGCTGTCCTAGATAGGGAGGTCTGTAAGTTAAGATCAAAGGAGATTGTATTAGTGAAGGTCCAGTGGATGAATCATCTAGTTCAGGAGTTCACTTGGGAGAACGAGATAGATATGTGTAGTCATTCTTAACCTTGTTTTTCTTTTGACTGTTTAGGGACAAATGGTGGGTAAATTGGTATCTAATATAACGACCCTCAAGTCATTTTGAGAAATAGAGCTTTAAAAGATTTATCTTATAAATTTTTAAAGAGGCTTTTTGGACTATTCAATAACTTTTGTTATCTAGCTTTGAGGTTATTTTAGATAACTAACGCAAATAATGAGTTAAAGTGATAAGCTATGTAACTTTCTATACCACTTATACTATTTTTTAATTAAATTGAGTGATATATTTTATCACTTTTAGTACATGGTTGAAATTAAATAAAAAGAAGAGAAAGAGAAAGGAGATCGTGCGACGAAGGAGAAGAAAAATGAAGAAAAAGAATTATTGAAGAAATCAGGTAAGCCTAAGAACGCCTAACATATATGTTGATTAATACGAGTATAAGCCTTATTTATGTATTGGTAAGGAAGAAATTGATAAGCAATTCGCCTGCAATGTGAGTGGGGTTGAAGTTAAGTTGATGGAGCATTAAATGGGGGTACAAAATTTTATAATAAGGGACAAAACAAAGAGGGATGGTTTGAGATAATAATGACGACGTAATGATGGGAACAAAGATCAATTGTCTGGAATAGTGGAAATATAGTTAATTTTATTTACTGTGACTCGTCAGTTAATTATCGCTTATAAATTAATTTTTTGATTTATTAAAATAGGCAAGTAGATATTAGGTATATCATATTATGTGAATATTCTTAGATTTATGATATTGGAGGAACTATAACTTAACCCTAGACTTGAAATTAAGGAACTTGATTGTGGATTTGAGTGAGTTTTTAGTCTAGGCTAGACATATACTAATATGGGTGTCTATGGACTCATTTACTCATGAATATTATATATTTGATAGATTCAAAGGGTTTTGAGGCATTGAGGAAAGGGAAGGCATTGGTAAATTAGCTTGCTTGACTTCGTTCTTCTATTGAGGTAGGTTATGGTTTGTTCTATCTAATAGAAATACTCTTAATAGTGATTGTTAGTCATCGAGTAAAGCTATGAATTTTTCTATGCATTTAATTGTTGTGGTTTGGTTGACTGATATTTTGTTGTGATTGGTTTGCAATCCTGAGATCCTAAAATCCATAATCTTGAACTTGATCTATCAAAGTGATGCCTTGAATAAAGAAGGATTGATGGAATATTGTTAATAAAGTGAAAAGTAATAATAAAGAATGATGAAGTAATGATATGTGGATAGGGTGTCATGTTCTGACACGAATATTATGGGATCAGGTGTCACGTTTTGACACAGATATTATGAGATCGGGTGTCATGCTCCGACATTATTTATATATTGGATCAAGTTCCATGTTCTGACACAATAATAATAAAGGTAAACATATTAAAAAAATTTAATATACTCAATTTTAAAGAACCTATCTTCCAAAAGAAGCGTGATGTGGAGGCCTAAGTCCTCATGTGTATTCTTGACATTGTTGATTGGTTATGTACTTGTTTCTTATTGTTGCTACATGTTCAGTGTTATAGTTGATTTCCTGTTATTATTTAATGCATATTGATTCATATTTTGAGTCGACCGATGATACCTACTCAGTACATATTGCTCGTACTGACCCTTACTTGTATTTTCTTTATTTTGTTTTGTAGAGTGCAGCGAGTGTTCCATCGACTTTGACTTTCCCTCAGCTCTAGCCAATCTTCAGCACATCAGGTTCCAGGGTGAGCTATTCTTCTAGATCGCATTAAATCCTATTAGTCATGTGATGGTGTCCTTAGCTTTTGGACATAAACTAATTATTTTATCTATTTTGGTGTTGATACTCCTAGACTTGGTATTTTGAGATTAGATGTCCTTGTTGTGATGACTTTCAAATTTTGAAAATGCTATGTAATAGACTCAAATGAGTTTTGTTATTTCTTGTTATTATAAGTCTGATCTTCTACATTAATAAGTTAAACTGTTAATATAGATTGAGATTTATACGTTGGTTCGTCCACCTAGTAGGGTAAGTGTGGGTACCACTCACGACCTATTTTAGGTCATGATAAAATTGAATTCTTCTATTTTGAGCCTTTAATTATGCTTCATTTTGGGGCATAAGTTTTCAATTATGATTGTAACTCTTTCACAAAGTTGTTTTCTAGATTCTCATTTCAGGTCCTACAGTCCCAGTTTGACTCAATTTTGGATTCGACTCCAAAAATCATATTTTTAATGTAAAAATGCTCGTTTTATTATGTAGATTGATAATTTGATAAGTGTAATGAAAATTGGAGGTGTTTCGAGCGTAAATAGCTACCATGGAGTGAATTTGGAGTGCGGTGATCATCTTTGAGGTAGATAGTGATCTTTGATTTGACTAACCCATTTGATATCGTCTAGTATGAATTTCATGTTAATTTGATTTATATTTTCTTTGTATCTTATTTCTTTTTATTTTATCTTGATTTTGCAATCTTCGATCGAGCCTTGGGCTGGTAAAGTCCATTTTAGACCTCGGTGTAGGGTTGGAGTTGTGTTATGTCTTGAGTGGCGTATAATACCCTTTTGAGGCGACAGTGGGTGGCCTTAGAATGAGCTTGAGCCTTAGTGAATTATTAAGGTCCTTTATAGTGGTTATAGTTAGTCTTGACTTCTAGTGGGGTCTATAAGTAGCGGTATGTTTGAGCTAGTGATCGAGTTTTTGGTAGGCTACAACTTTCATTCTTTTAGACTGAGTTTGAATATGTAAATATTGATGAAATTTCATGAATATTTGGCAAGGAGTTAGTTGGTTATGCCATGTATACTATGAAATTTTATTTGGTTGATTCTGGGGTCGGTGGATACTTGCATTGTGTTGCATGATCATCCATGCCTATTGATATTGTGTTTACGACTGAGATTGTGATATATATTGAAGTTTATGGCCTATTGTGATATATATTGAGATTTATGGATGAAGTGGTGTTATATCGAAGAATGTTTTACCTTAGTCTAGGCTTAGACTAGTGATGACATAGACCCATATTGTTCAGGGCCAGTAGACCAATTATTTTTCTACTTGGTATAACTCGAGATGCATAGATCCTTGTAGAATGGAATAACATACTAGAGTTTGTAGTTGGGCCTTAGTTAGGTAGTAACTATACTCTTGTGAATACCACCATCCATAATTTCATGACTTTTGAGGTACATCGGTGATCTTAGACCTTGTGATCAACTTGTTTTGATTCTGAATGAAGACCAAGTAGAGACATTAAATAAATTCTTTATGGAGAGAGATATTTGGACTTTATATATATGCTTATGGACTTGATTCATTATGGAAGGAAATTCTTGGTGAGTATTAGGCCCCTGTGGAGAAAAGAGTTGGATTGACACCTTATATGGGTAGAGTATTGATGTTCAAGGTCCTTCCTTTGCAGATTTAGGACTACTCAGAGCATCGAGGTTCAAAGCCCTTCCTCTACAAAATTATTACTATTTAGAGCATTGGATTTCAAGGTCATGCCTCTATTGATTTGACTACTTAAAGCATCGGAGTTCAAGGCCCTGCCTCTACCACACTAAGAAATCGAACGAGTATCTAGTGTTCCAGGCCTAATCTCGATCCCTAGGAAATTTACTCCCAGAGAACCCTAGATCCTAACCTCTCTATTATAGTCATTCTATGTACTTGGCAGGCTTATGGGAGTCCGCTCGGGTTTTACTATAAAATCACGAATATGTGTCCTAGTTTGTATGGTTAGTGTAGACCTCTTAGCTAGTCTCCACCTGTTCTTATTACTGTAATTTCTTTACCTTAGATACTTTATCATGACACCTGCTTAGGTTTATTCCTCTTTTTCATATTGTTATACCTGCCTGCCTGTGTTTTCTATTGTGGTGATTCTATAGTTTTGGTAGGCATGAGCTGTTCTTTTTTAGTTGAGCATGTACCCTCCTAGGTTGTTTCAGACTAGTTTCTAGGTTGATAGATTATCTCGAGCTTTGTAATTTTTGTTCATTGTTATTGCCAATTGTTTGTGTTACCTCTCTTTCATGCTAGCAGAAAACATATGTGATCCTCCCCAGGTACACTTCGTAACTTTTTCTCGTCATTCTGTACACCTTAATTGTTTGTTATCATAGTTGTTATTCTATTACTTGCCTTATTCTTATGATATTTATACTTGCTTTATCTATGTAGCTCAGTGGTCTATTAGTAACGTCCAAAATATACTTCCCAAAAGAAATATAAACGGTCATTTGTAATATATTTACCCAACTTGTGAGTCGGGGTCGATTCCACAGGAAATAGAGAAAAATATTATCAAAGAATTTTTTTTAACTTGATAGTCGTTATAAAAATGGGGGGGGGGGTTTAATTTAAACAAAAGAAAATAAAAAATAATAATATAAATAATAATAGCTTGCAATTTAATATTTAGTTGTGTCAAGATAAATAGAAGTAACTAGGGTATTGTGTTTCCCATGATTCCCTAACTCAGTATATCCAGATAATCGTAAGCTTTTCTAGTGTGTAGCATGTATAACGGTAAGTTAATTTTACCAAACCCTTTGATCCAGGTGAGAGGTAAATTTCACTACGGGATTTGATCCATCTCCGCAATGTGACGTTACTAACCCTTACCTATTGTCCCAGTACAACTTTCCCTTGATCCAGTTTGGTTGATTAGATGAGAAAACATCAATCGAATCCTGTTAATTATTCTCTTAACCTATTCATTACCTCCTTGATCCGGCAAGTAACACTAGGCGAGTTCTAATGTTGACCATCGTTAAAAAGCATGCAAAATGAAGAGAAATAATTAATATATTCATACACACTTTCCAAGAATTACAAATTGTCCGGTTTTACCTTGTTAGTTCTTCATGGTTCCCACAACCCTAGTTATAAAATTTAGCTTCTCTTTATTATTGGAAAAATACAATTAAAATTTATAAAAATAAACTTACTTATGTTAATCACAAATATTCAAGAACAATAGCTAAATAATTTTGCAATAATCAAGAATACAAATAAATAATAAAAGGAGATGAAAAGAATAAACCAAAATTCTCTTATCTCCACGATGGCTCTTCCAAAAATTTCAAGCTATAAAATTCTAAAATATAAATTATGGGTAGGTAGTAGATGGTTAGTTGGGTCAGTTTTTTGGAAGAATTATTTTTATGGACTATTTATAGATATAAAAAAATAACCAAGTACAAAACAAATTGAGAACCCTAAAACCACAAGGGAATTGGAGTAATCTATGTTGCCGCCGCCTCAAAATTGTTGCTCATGTCTTTCTTGACTGCCACGTGCCAGTAATAACAATTTGCAATTCAAATTGCAATTGTGTCGCATACGTATATTTTCATTATTTACTAAATTTAATCCATTAAGTTGCCTGAAATTTTTTTCTTCTGTAATCTTTCATTTTTAATTCGTTTTAACTTCATATTTCTTCATCTTCGTGCCAATTTAATCCTACAAATAAAATACACAATTTAGCACAATTCATAAAATTTAGACTCAAAAAGGATAGATAAAAGATCAAATATGAGATAAATAATAATTAAATATATTTATTTTTTGCCTCACATCAATATCCCACACTTAAACTTTTGCTCGTCCTCGAGCAAACACTAAAGCTCATCTCAAAATAATAACCTGTATTGGTCTGCATTGGTTTGCCGGATAGCTATCTGATATATATTTGAAAAGAGGTGTGGGTGTCTGTGTTTGAGCTAGATAAAGTATGGGCCATAGGTTGAGGTTTGTGTGTCTCTGTACTGCTTATATAGATTGAGTCCATCACTTGAGGATAAGCAACAATTTTAAGTTGAGGGTGTTGATGTGCTGCCAAAATGCAACACTTTTGATACTTAAAACTTGAAATCTTGTATGTTCTCAAAGAGATGTTAGTCGATTTGATGTGTTTGTGTGTTTGTTTTGCACGATTTCAGTGTTGGCATAGTTTTTGGGTAAAGTGTGTTGAAGCACTAAATTTTGGTGATCCAAGGAACCCTTTACGGGTCGTGGAAATGTTCATGTGCCGTAGATGAGGTCTCGTAGTAATTTCCAGTGAGGGGTGAATTTCTGAGTTAAACTCTACGAAGGAAGCAGACAAGTCGTAGACCAATCCATGAGTCGTAGAAGTGTGGTCATGTCTGAGGATCAGAAAGTGGAGAAGTTCTGAAAGGCCATCAGAAGAAACCTCCATGGGTCGTAGAATCTTACACGGACCGTGGAAAGGTCTCATAGAAGTAGTCTCCAGAATCCAGTTGCAGTCCACAAAACCCTAACATACGATCCATAGATCGATACACGAGCCGTGAACCTATTCGGAAAGTGTGCCGAATCAATTTTTCTATTCCGTTTTGGTTTTGTATTATACACATTATAAATAGTTTTTTAGGTTCTTTTTCAAGCAGAGAACAGGATTCACGAAGTCTGAACAAGGTTTTAGAGAATACACATATGAATTTATCAAATATTGTGAGTGGAAAAATATTGTGTCTTCTTAATTCGATCTTGTAATTCTTATTGGAGAGATGGATTTCATATTCTTAGATTTATCTGTGTAAGTGCTTAATTATGTTACTCTACTTCATAATTCTTGCATTTATACTGATTATGCATAGCTAAATCCACGACTAGGGTTGTGGAAACCATGAGAAATTAACAAGGTAAAATTGAATATTGTGTAATTCTTAAAAGGTGTGTTAGGTTGCATTAATTAATCATCTTCACTCTAACTGTTTTTTAACGGAGGCCTACGTTAGAACTCACCTAGTGTTACTTGTCGGATCAAGGAAGTAATGCATAGAAAAAGAGGTAATTAACAAGATTCGATTGAGATGTTCTTGTCTAATCAACCAAACTGAATCAAGGGGAGGTTATACTGAGATAAAAAGTAAGGGTTAGTAATGTCACATCATGAAGACTGATCAAAGTTCCATAATATAATTTACCTATTCGCTAGATCAAAGGTTTAGGTAAACCTAGCTAATTGTCCTACAGGTCTGGAAAAGGTTGCATTTATCCTATAATATCAAGTTAGGGATTCGTGGGGAACACATTACCCTAGTTAGCTCTTTTACTGTTTTCTTATCATCTGCATTATTTTAGTTTAGTTAAATTAACTTTATGAAAACCCCCTTTCTTCTGGGTGATATCTAGGTTAATCATCCCGACTTACATTGAATCAATTCTTGAGTCTACCATATTCCCCGAGGGATCGACCCTAACCTCGATTAGGTTATTTACTTGATAGTGATCGTTTTACCTAAAAAAAAAGGTATGGCTTGAACGATATCAATAATAAGAAGAGAACTAACCTAAACTCAAGGAAATAGCCAAGCAAACTTTAATCGTCAACCAAACTTTAATTGTCAAAATATGTAAAGGAATTTCAAAAGTCGTGAAAGAAGAAACGATTTGAGGGAATGGAATTGAATGAAGAAGAAAAGGATTTGAGAGAATGGAAGAGGAAAAAAGTCTGAGGAAAAAAGGAATTAATTAGGAGAAAGGAATCTCAAAAGTCGTGGGATTCCAGTCATACGTGGTTAGTGCGTGTAAATAAACATTTTTATTTATTTGATTTATGTGGACATATCAACATAGAAGGATCACTAAATAAAAAATATAAAAGGTTCAAGGGAGTCAGAACTCCCGAGAAGATATAGTGTGTAGTTGAAAATTTGCCTATACTTTAGAAGGTATTTGACTATTTTATCTAATACAAATTGTACTATTTGATATTTTATGAATGAAACTAGACTATTTGCCTTAAAAAATTTTAATTATTGTTTTCAATTTGATACAAATTTTCTATATATATATATATATATATATATTTCAATTTTCAAATGTTTCAAACTTAAGTCACAATTTGAAATTTAAAAAAATTAAAAATTAAAAGATCGATATAGTTTAAAAGGCTTCAACTTTGAGTAAATTAATTATAGTTTAAAATTTTCAAAACTTAGGAATTTGAAAATTTAAATTTTCAGCTTAAAATTTGAAATTTAAACTGTAAAAGTCTTAAATTTAAACTTTTAAAGTTAACTTATTAAGTTAAAGAAATGCTGAATAAATTATATATTTTAAAAATCTTTAACTATAAACAATCAAGTTTTAATTATAACTAAAAAAAAGAGTCCCGAACCGGGACGGCAGTTCCTATAATTAGTTGTGTACAGTACGGGTTTTGTCCTGAACCCGGCCGGATCCCACTAGGTTGACATCAGTTCCGATGCCACTGCTAGTCTTGCGCATACCTTTACCACTACCTTCAGAAGTAGAGAGGTGCTTTTCAATAGACCCTTACCTCAAGACTAAATGTTAAATGAACACTTCATAGGATCCAAGCGTTTTAACTTCCTAATCCTGCAAGAGTGGATACTACTGTGGAGAATTCAATATTTTTCCTTTTTCATGACATTTCTTTCTCAAAAGAAAAAATATTTTTCCTTTTTCATGACATTTCTTTCTCAAAAGAAAAAAGAAACTACTCAATAATCTGGCTGATTGTAAAAACCGTATGCCAAACATATATAAGATTACAAGCGCTATCTATAAGGAGCTGGCCTATGCTCCAAAAGCAGTCCCTGTTTATCAAGTTTGGAAGTCTTGAAGAAGGAATCTAGACACTAGCATTTCAACTGCCAATCTCATCTTCTACACGCCTACTTCATTTTTGGAAGGAACTCTTTCAGCAGTATGTCAGGAACTTCAAGAAGAATATTCATCCATGCCTGATCTTGCAGCATCTATAATTAGAATGTGATAGTGTTTAGCGAATATTCATCCATGCCTGATCTTACAGCGTCTACAATTAGAATGTGATAATGTTTAATGCCTAGTGGTGCAGCAACTTCAACTGGAAAAGTTCCTTTTCTGTGAATCCTCCCTGAAACAAGAAAAATTATTTGACAGTCAAAAATATGCAGTAACTGAGTTCAACTGACAATGTCAAGAATTGTCTGAGGGGGGTTGTACTTACTTTAAGCAAATAAATATAACACAATGGCTTAAATTCTTCAATCAGCGTCACCGAGTCCATCACTACCATCACCTCTCTTGGATATAGGGGTAAGATGCGATTTAGTATTTTTCCTTTGAGAAGCAATTTCAGCATTTTTACGCAAGACTGCTCCAGGAGATGGGTAAGGGCGCTGCTGAAAGAGAGGACCCTGAAATATGAAGAACCGGTAGGTTAAAAAGCATATTTATTTAGCAGGAAATTGGATATGAGGAAGTCACTGATGTCTGCAACAGAAGGATAAACCCTATAAAGAGAGCCAAGACTGTTTTACATGCCATGTCATTAAAGATAAAAACCAAATCAAGATTAGTGCAAATGGCAAGCTCAATGAGTCAACTTTACTTTTGAACTGAATTTTCCCCGTGATTGATTTTAGCCAATGACACTAAAAGATACCAATACTTCAACAATGAAATGTTACAAATTGACAACTGATAGCATGCTCCCCAACACATCAAACATGTATCCTTATCCAACACTTTTTATGGACACACATGGAGGAAGTTCTCAAGAAATTGCAAAATAGGACAGACGAAACAGCGAGAAATTCTATTACGAGTATCTTTTTTCTGCATTCCTTTTTCTTTGAAAGTGCTGACAAAACACCTAATAATTACAAAGCAAAATACGATCCCTCATCAAAAGTTTTGAAGTCTTACAATTATATAAAACCTGTCTGGCCCAATATGTGCGCAAAATTAGACAGACATGCTCGTGTATGTCAAGCATTCCAAATGCCTAAAGAAACGGCAAGGATATGGCACATGAATGCTTCAGAGAAGTTCAAAGCCAAGAATATGGCACATGAATGCTTCAGAGAAGCTCCTAATCCCAGCTAATTTAACAAGAAATACGGCACACCAAATTCAGCTTGGAATGAAAGAAACCTACCTATTATTTGAAGAGCAAGAAAGCAGTAGAATGAGTTCAGCAAAGCATCTACTCCTATCACCGAAACACTTGACCAATTTTAACCAGTAGGGAGTTAAGGTGGAATGCTTGGACAGATTGTTGTATGGCGTCTGCATTAGTTTTGGAGGCAACTTGTGCACACCTTGACCAATCTGTCAGACTACCTGATATAATCACAAGCAAAGGTGCAGGTAGACCCACCCACTAAGGTTGGAGAAAATGGGTTTGCAACGAGTGGTGTCACCGTTCGAGCCTGGGATCTCAAGGTTCTTACTCGTATGGCTCAATCCCTTAACCATCACATTATTGACAAGATCACACATGATTGAAATATAAAGAGTTAGTTTGAGTGGAAAATTGACTTTAACAGAGGATTCAAATTTAAAGTTTCAAATGTAAGTCTCCGTAACTTGTAAGTATCACTTGAAATAATTTCAAAACAAAGGCTGCAATGACTTTTTCCATTCTAGGGTAAAGGGTCAAAATGCCCCTAGACAATGCGAAATGAAGCAATTTACCCTCCCTTAAAAAAGTGTCTCGTTCCTATCCCTGTCATAACCAAAGCGGCATTTTTACCTTATGGGCTAACAGCAACAGCTAAAGAGCAAAATTTAGACCATTCAAAAAGCTAAAAGGATTTGACCAGGATCACTATATATGAATAACCTATAAAGAGGATGAAGACATGTCGTTTGAACGTGTGAACTCTTTTTTTTATGCCACTCGTGAATAAAACTTTCCGTAACTTGATCAAGTTTTTTAATTCTCTTACGACATTCTTTACTTGATCCATCCGTACCAATTATTGGAATAGTTGCGATCTCAAATTGTAAGAAATCTCATAACTAGAACAATCAAACATTATTTGCTTCAGGTACAGTAATAGAGGAGAGAAGTAAAATAATTTGGGAAAAGTTTTAAAACTTGATCAACTAATGAACTTTTCAAAATAGTTAATTTGAATCCATGGCCATGGAAGATGATTTGGAAAACAAAAATTCCTTACAAGGTGAACTACTTTACATGGTTACTGGCAAGGGAGGTAATCCTAACAAAGGAGAACATGAAGAAGAGGAAGTTCCAGTTGAGTGCAAGATGCTACATGCGTGAGGAGCAGGCAGAAACAATCAACCATCTTTTTTTGAACTGTAAGGACCCGTTTGGTAGGCCGTATTATAGAAGAATAATCCTTGGATTAAGAATTATCCCTGGATAATCTAGTTAATCCATTGTTTGGTTACCTTTTTAATTTGGTTCATAGATTAGCTATACACCCATCCAAGGTCTTATTTTATCCCTAGAAAATGGAGGGATAGCTAATCCAAGGTTTAACAATCCTTGGATAAGCCC
>JBCEWC010017375.1:0-12546 GCA_038996855.1 Solanum aculeatissimum
TTGGTGCTGAGGCGGGGCCTGTCTCAACCCTCATCAGACAGTTCTTATCTAGAGGCTTTGTAGACTATGTAAAGTAATTATGTCTTGTATTTTGGGCGTCATGGCTCCAACGGCCTAGTCATATGCATTTCCTTTTGGCTTGTT
Source organism: Solanum aculeatissimum (assembly GCA_038996855.1). Taxonomy (NCBI): domain Eukaryota; kingdom Viridiplantae; phylum Streptophyta; class Magnoliopsida; order Solanales; family Solanaceae; genus Solanum; species Solanum aculeatissimum. Next base: position 145 of record JBCEWC010017375.1, read on the forward strand.
ATTATTTTCTATTTTCCTAAAGGCATGTTGAGTGTGGAAATACCTTATAATGTTCATAGATAGTGTGATTACAAGTTGGTTCTCCCAAGACTGGTCGGCAACGGGTGCCAGCCCGCCTTAATGGGATTTTGGGCGTGACACCCATGGTGTTTCTCTCCGAAAAATACACAATTTAACCTTTTGAATGGTCCAAATTAGATAAAAAAAATGAAGGAGAAAATGTTGTTTGAAGTTGGGGCTCGATTTTGAGAAATCTGGAAATTTTCACGTTTGAGCAAGCTGCTGCCACATGGCAGCTTCTCATTGGGCTGCGTCAGCATCGCATCAGCTATTTTATCAACCCTTCAAACTTAAATTCGGTGCTCCGGTCTCATCCGAAGTCGGAAAAATACAATTCATGTGTGAAATCTGATTAGAAACGATATTCTGAACTCAATGATGTAGTTGAAATTCCCATTGGAGGTTGTTTTATTCCAATGTGGGCCCTATTTCTCAATATCGAAAACTGTCGAAGGGATCAAAACACCCAGAATCCTTTGGAACCAAACAAATGGTCCTACTAGACCATACTCAATGCTCCGGATCCAACAAAAATATCAGAATTTGAATTTGGGGCCTCCTTGGCTCAAAACCCGAGAAAGTTCATTTAAACTAAGTTTCGGACTCAAAAACTCAAAATATTAGCAGAAGCTCTAAAAATTGCAATGATGCCATTTCTAATGTTAGTTTCACCATTTGGAACTATTGGAACTGGCAGAATTTTGATTTGAGCCTCCGAACTCCGAATGTTGACCAAAGTCTAACTTATGATCTAAAATGCACTAAAAATACAACTTTTGGCCTAAAATATCCATTTTAACTCTAAATTCAGTTCTGCAAGCTTTCCTAGACGAAATTCGACATTTCAGAGCTGATGAAATCGACAGAATCGCGATTGGACACTCAAAACTCAAAATGGCTAGAAAACTCAAATTTTCCAATTTAAACCTTTGAAAACTTTCTTTTGCAAAACTTCAGCTTATTATAATGTTTTCAAAATCTGACTTTTACACTTAACCAATAATGACTTAAGATAACTTTCGAGAAGGACAAAATGGTAATTTATCTAAAATATACAGAAATGACCTTTAGGGTTATTACATCATTCACCACTAAAAATCATGTTCGTCCTCGAACATAAGGCAAAGGGTCCTCCTCACTAGAAGTAACCAAGAGTTTGACATACCCTTCTCAAAGTCATTAATTGCTTCCAAGTAACCTTATTCCCGAGAGCCATGACATCAAAACATACCAACAAGAATAATACTTATGAGCCAACATGAAATTTTATCTTTCGAGAGTAACTACCAAGTTAGAGACTAGCCAATGAACCAAACTTGAACCAATAATAGCCAATTGCAATATACCAACCATCACAAACCTGATTCAAGTTCCATCCCCTTAACATAATCCTCCCTGAACTTAAGTTACACAATTTCAATACTTCGACAATGCATATTTGTAAGAGAAAATCCAATTAAATCTGACAACTAGTGAATGACACTGCCAAACATATAAAATCTCAAATAACACTTCTCGGGTGCTGAAACAGTAGTTGAATCAAGTATGGTGCCCTTTCCACGAGCTGCAGTTATTCAATTAGAAATCAACCTCAACCACATGTAACCTTTCGAAGAGAAAAATACCTCAACATTCACTCCAACACTCGTTCCCTCATGCCAACTTAAGAAATTCTTAATCACCCTAGGAATTTTGTATATCATGAGCACATAACCTACATTTACCACTAAGTACCAACATAACTTATCATGATAGTTTACGTTAACCTCCATCAACAAAATAGTATCCATCCAATCCAAAGTCATCAATAACACATACGAAATCATACGTCCTTTCTGTAATGCTTCCATGAGTCACCTATTATGATTGAGCAATCCAACCTAACATGAATCACAGAATTTTTCATATCTCACTGTTTCTCATTCCAACCCAAACCAAACTTTCTAAAAAGAAGTTGATAGCCTTTCATAGACCGATGATGAGTCAACCCATCTCACATTATCACACAAACTCAAAGTGAAAATCCATACAATTGACAACTCTGAACCATGGACCTATATATGATGTCTAATCTCTTTTACTTTTCTTAACTTGTATTTGTCATAAATGCTGTGAGGATGTTTTAATGCTTAACCCATACTCATGGCCCAATCCTAGATGCTTAAACTCTTTGATACCCAAAGCTTATATACTTGCTCCTAACTCATTTATTGTTATTATTTCTTAGAAAAATTTCCACAATAGATTACATTTTACTTTACGCCAAACTACTCAAATAAAACTTCATTTAGTCCCTTTACCGTCAAAAGTAACCAAGTCCATAATCGAAGCCATGCTAAAACCCCCTTCAAAATGCTCAGTAACCAACATAAACAATCATCTCATTACCTGACTAATTCATACCTTGTCAAAATCAACTATCGTGAATGCAACATACCATGAAATCCTGGATCCCGATTCACACTATGCAACTAATTTCCTTCTCAATCATGGTTAATACATATCTTAAAGATATTTAGAGATTGCATACCCTACTTTTTCATCAATCGCTTTCTCATATACCTTGTCGTGCCCGTTATTAGCAACCCAAGTCATATTAGTCACTGAATCGAATGCCATAAAGAAATCCATTCTCACACTCGAGCCAAACCCTGTAGACTTCTTTCTCATACCTTACCCAACAATCTCTTAACCCTACAGATACAAGTATAACTATCTTACCATATGTCGAACAAGGTAACTAAAGTCATGCCATACAACAAAACTGCTCTTATGATTGATGTGGTAGCCCAATCCCAAGTCATACCAACAAAAATTGCTGACTTAACCAATTATCCACATGTACTTTCTCACTATCATTTCCATTAACATTTATACAAGTGAACTTGTCGAAACCTTATTAGTCCATATGTTTGCTATCTCAATATCAACACGCTCCTCTTGGCTTACAATAAAGTCACCAATCCCTATATAGATCTCTAGAATAAAATCCACACTTAAACATATTAATACCCATTCTATGATTCACCACTACAACTTTCCTTATGACCAATTCCAAACCTAAGCCTCCATAGTAACAACTAATTGGTTCTCCCAAAATATGATGGTAATGCCAAACTCCACTACCTTAGTAAGTATAACAATTGATAACTCCTTAGTAACTAGTGTTCGCGCTCAATGATCAATGCCTCTGTCCTTTTATGTTACCAGTACCACATTAGAAGTCCCACCAGATTCACCACTAGAATGCATCATATTCTCTGAGAAGTTCATGCTCGAATAGTTCACACTTTTATCTCATTGAATGGTTATCATACATACTCGAATTAGTTTCAACTCTCACCACACAATATACCTTCTTCCACAGACAAAATAGGGAGCAGAAGCAACATAACCCATAGTCCTAGCCGAATAGACATAGACACTACCATAGCAGTTGTATCATAGTCATTCGTGCTACATATCCACTCTAAGAAGACTTAGTAGAGGTCCTGATTCCAATAAACACAATGTCATCCTCTGTCCATACTAATCAATCCTTATTTGAAAACTTAACAACTAGAATCCATAATTATTACACTGATAACATAGTCATTCCTCTAACGGCGCTATGCCACGTTTACGAATCACCCCAGACAGTCATTCCTCTAACGACGCTATGCCACGTTTACGAATCACCCCAGACATCTAGTAGACTTGGAAAGTACCACTCTCGATGCTAAAATCTACACTCTTACCAATCCATTGGCCAATTTCTGAACATCTCTAGCCGATGGTTGCTCCTCAACCCGAATAGTTGCAAGACTCCCCAAGCTGGAGGCCTTCCTACTCAAAGCATCATCCACCACGTTGGCCTTCCCCGGGTGATATAAGATAGTAACATCATAATCCTTTAGAAGCTCAATCCTTCTACCTCAAATTTAAGTCCTTCTGGCTGAAGATGTATTGCATACTACGATGACCGCTGAAGATGTCACAATGTACACTATATAGATAGTGCCTCCATAGATTCCAACACAAACACAATCGCTGTCAGCTTTGAGTCATGGGTAGGATAGTTCTTCTCATGAACCTTCAACTAACTAGAAGCATACGTTGTCACATTTCCCTTTTTGCATCAAAACACCACCCAAACCAACTCCAAATGAATCACAACAGACTGTAAAATCAACAACCTCCTCTAGCGATGTCAAAACCGGATCAGTAGCTAACAAATATTTGAGATTTTAAAAGCTCTCCTCACACTCTTTTGACCACAAGAATGGAGTATTCTTCTAAGTGAGCCTGACCAATAAGGTTGCTATAGAAGAAAATAAAACAATCGCCTATAATAACCAGCTAGGTCCATAAAACAACAATTCTCAGTGGTTGAAGTAGGTCTAGTCCATCCCTGAACCGTATCAATCTTCACTAAATCAACTCGAATACCCTCTCTGGATACAACATAACCCATAAATGCCACTAAACTCAAATGAAACTCACATTTGAAAAAATAATTGGCATATAACCTCTCCTCTCTAAGCCGTTGAAGTACAATGCTCAAGTGGCGTTCATGATCCTCTTTGGCATTGGAGTGGTCCAATATATCATCGATGAAAACAAAAACAAGAAACCCAAATATAGTCGAAATACATCATTCATCAACTCCTTAAATGTGACTAGGGCATTGGTTATCCTAAAGGACATCACAAGGAACTCATAGTGTCTATACCTCGTCCAAAAAGCTATCTTAAGAATGTCAGAAACACTGATCCTTAGTTGATGATATTTGGATCTCAAATCAATCTTGGAAAGCATGGTTGTACCCTAAAGCTAGTAAAAAAGATCATCAATTTTAGGGAGAGGATTCTTGTCCTTAACTGTCACTTTGTTCAACTGTCTGTAATCAATACACATTCTCATAGAACCATTATTTTTCTTTACAAATAAAACAGGGCACCCCATGGAGACACTAGGGCCTATGGACACCTAACTCAAGAAATATAGAAGCTGCTTCTTTAGCTCTTTTAATTCAGCTTCTCCGTCTGATACCTTACTCTTGACATACCTCATCTGACCTCATCCACACCCAAATCATTTCGAATTAAAGGACTATCCCTGGCTAATCACACAACTATCCCTTAAATCTGTTACCTCTGAGTTGGATTGAATTTTAAACCATGCAATGTACCGAGACCCACAATAATCACGTATGACAGAAATCGAAAGAATAAGAGAAAATTTCCTAACAGTCTCTGTAGCCTCTCAAGGATAAGTAACAGACGTCTCCTTATCGATCCTTAAGATTCTACTCGACAGGGATTGTACACATGTGAGACCTATGAACCTGGGGCTCTGATAGCAAATTTTCAAGACTCGAAATTCGGGTGTGATGACACTCAACTAAACCAGCAAGGCGAGTCAACCCAAAAAAAAATTCAACAACTTAACAATAACTCTTTGTGTGTCTTAGATGTGAATGACTCTTCTTTTGTTTAATATCTTCTAGGAGAGTTTGATTGGCATTTAGAAATATGAAATTATTCTCCTTTATCTTTGTCTGATCAGTACCGTCGCACCTCATTTTTTCCTCATGAAAAGATGGGAACTTGGACGACGTCGTGGCAACGATTCTTTTGGGATTTTGAGAGATTGAGTCACCACCTAATGATTTGAGGTGCATTAGGACACCATTCTAATCCTAAAACTAAGTCTAAAGGTCAAAGCTACCAGAGATCGGGTAAGGGTTCAAGTTACCTCGAAGGAAAGGTGTTAAGCACCCTTCGAGGTCCGCAAGTGCAGGTCCCGACCATATCTCACATTTTATGTGGGGGATAAACGTGACAAATAAAGGTCAATGAAATAATTGAATTTTTAGGCTAAACATAAGATATAAAACACATAAAAACTTTCACTTATAATTAGAACAATAAAATAGACACGTGATTAGCATAACAAGATCATTCTTATAACATTCTAAAGTGACAAAGTTACATTCAACATAATAAGCAAATGAAAGAAAAGGTAATGAGTAAGTGAACTAAATAAAAATAAAAATAAAATATTTTATTATACACTAAAAAAATAAATCACATGCATCTTATTAACTATCACATGTTGAAAATACTTGTCCTTAAGATTTAGAAAAGTTGTCAATTACAAAGTCATTATCCTAAACAAGTTACATTAAAAATTTTAGTTATGACATTTCTAACATGTATTACAATAAATAAGATACAAACTACTCATGCCATAAAATTTATTAATTCAACCAAGCAAGCATATTCAAAAGTTATCTAATAAAAATAAAAATTGATAATATTAACGACAAAAGAAGAGGAGACTAACCTGATTGCTCTCCCTAGAATAATTAAAGTATTTGAATAATATGAACAAAAAGAGAAAGTTGATCCAAAAATAAAATAAAATAAAGGACATGGAGAACAGAAGAACTAATCTGATCGCTTCCAAATCAAATACTTAAAATATATCATGTAATATATCAATTTAAATAACTCGACAACACATAAAGTTAAAGTAGAGAGAAAGAGAGAGCGGAATCAGGATATGACGAAGCTAAAAGGGGCTCAATGCGATGTCACTCCCTTTATTTCAATTTTTTATGATCAACTCTTCTAAATTCTTTAAGAAAAGATGAAAATAATTCTTAAAGTAATTATTCAAGGGTACTAAATAAAATGTTTCAATATTTAAAAATCAAATAAAGCCTTTGGTGTTTAGATTGTAAGATATTTTCAAGTATTTGACACATCCTTTTTCATGAATGAGAATGGACGAAAAATTTCAATGAAAGATTATCTAGTCTTTTAGATTATTTTTTTAAAAAAAGTGACACATAAAACTTAGAAAATAAGGGAGTAACGAGTTGCTTTAATTTTTGTAAAGCTATATATGCGCTTCATACTAGAAGTCAGCTATAGCTTGCCTTTTCATCATGTCCCAAAACATACCCGGTCCTCTTTGGGGTGACGATTCCACCTGAGCTTGTCTTCGCGCGTTGATTCCTCCCCTCGTTGTGGTTGAACCCCGATGATGTCATTTTATTGTGATGTACATGTAAAAATATTAAAAAGGAGGTGAGAGTATGTTTGTTCTTAAATTTAACTTATAAAACAAAAAAATTGATAAGAGTACTGAAAACTCTTAATTTAAGTAAGTGCATGAGAAGGAAAATAAATTTCTTAAGGAGAAAAAAGAATAAGAACAATGTTTTCAGTCTTTTTCGGACGAAATGACTTGGAATAAGTTCACAATTTTTTTTTACAATCAAATAATTAATTGCCTTGAATTATTATAAATCATTGTCTCACAGTTCAATTTCTAGACACCACGTACTAACTTCATCATAACACACTTCAATTACTTGAGTGCAACTTAAATATATTTAAAATTTTAATAATGAACTATAGTAAACTATTCAAACAAAACAAGTTCAATAAAAAAAATGATCACAGTAAGAGGATGCAATAAATTTCCTTAGTAATATATTCATGGTCATGGATGCATATATGTAAATACAATAAAAAGGGGATATGGTGGGGAAATGAATTTTTTTACAACAAACTTTCTTTAATAATATGGAGTGAATATAAATCCTCCAAAGTTGGACATGCTGCCCTGCTGCCCTACTTTATTATCTTTGAAACTCTACAAATAAACTAACAAAATATTTTGTCTCTTAAAAGTTTAAACCAAGTCTAGCGACAAAATTAAGGGACTAATTCTGATAAAACAGATATAAGAAAATTAATAATATCACAAACTAATCATAATAGTAAAATTCAAGAAAAAGTAACCATATATAAATGCAAAAAATCGAACAAAAATCAAATCAACATTATTCAAATATAGGCGAGAAGTTTCCACTTGAGTTTGACTTCTCGTATTGATCCTTCACTCGTTGTGATTGGACTCCAAGTGATTTCATTCCATTGTGAGGTACATGTAAAAACATGAAAAGTAGCAAAGAATACGTTTTTTCTAAAAGTTCAACTAACCAATAAGCAAAACAAAATTAAGTAATAAAGATATGAAATTAATATGAAAAATTTAGGATCATCCACCAAAGTTGAAATCATATCTAACCATTTTAGTATTAAACTAGAGCAACAAAATTGTAGAGTATATGAAGTAGTCACTAGTATAATGTCAAGTTATAAATATACTTTATCAAATCAGGTAAATAAACATTATCTATTCTAATGGGACATAAACAAACTTTCATTCGTTGGACTAGAAAATTAAATCATTAAAGTCTAATTATATTATCCTTCTATTCAGTCAAATAGCTAGGAGTAAAAGATCCCCAAACTCTTATTCCATATCTATTCCCCACACACAAAAAAAAAAGTTACTTCAGTCAATTTTAATTCATGATATGTTGCACAATTTCAAGAAAATAAATCTTAACATGCTTTTAAAAATATAATGGAAAACACAATATTATGCATAAAAAAATCTAACAAAAGGAAAGAGTGAACCTTTGGAGCGTGAACCTTCAAAGTGACTTTTTCTTGTTTTTAGAGTGACCAAACAAGAAGCCACAAAGCCAACCTAGGTGTCTAGCCACCTTTGGGGTGAAGATTCCATTAGAATCTCCGCTTCACGCATTAATTCCTCCAACGGAGAAATATAGAAAATTGCGACTTTGATCAACACCTTAATAGCTCGGGGAAAATCTTGCAATAGAGCTCCAAACGTGCCATTGAAACCATCGTTCACATGACTATATTTTGGCTCCTTTGTCTCCTTGAATAGTTCTTCACAGTTCTCCATTATATTCCAACACTTCCTTAGCATGAATCTAGTTGATGGATCATCATGTCAAATCTAAACTGACTTCTTTCTTGAACGAGAAAAAACTAGACAGCTTCCAACGATCAATAAAATATTGTGGCCACTAGTTAGATTTAACCAACATAGAAGTATATATATACATTTTTTCTAAAATCAATGGTGAGGATCTGACATATGAATGTGGAGCAATGAGGAGTCCCTCAAGATGTCTTGGTCAAAGTCTTATATTTGACTTGGAGAGAGAAGAAAATTGAATGTTGCAGGAAGAAAAGAAAAAGGATAAAAAATCATCTAATAGGAGTGATTTTGGGGAATAATATTTTCACAAAAAGAAAAAAAGATTGTGGAGGATTTTTTTCAAATATGAAATGATTTGATCAAGTTTAAAAATTTGAAATTTGAATGTAATTGGGATTAAATAAAATTCTATTAAAATATATAATATAAATAACTACTAAATTACTACGTAATAAATTTTATTAAATCACTAATTATATTTATTCTAAAAATAAATAAATATTATTTACGATAAATTGATAACTTATAAAATTTTTCATTCAAACATTTATAAAATAAAAGATAAATATCAAAAGTGAGTAAATAATAATAATAACGATAATAATAACAATGATAATAATAATAATAATTTTGTAAATTTTGAATGGCAAAACTATACAATTTATCAGGTAAAACTAAATATAAACTTATGCATATAATAAAAAATATAAGTTTTTTTAAAAAAAATGCTTAATTAATCAAATAACATAAAAAAAGGGGGTTAAGATCGGTCAAAATTGGGTGTCAACAGCTGCCCCTTCTTTGTTCGAGAATGAAGGATGAGTTGTCGAGCAAAGAAAGTTGACGGGTAGCCGATTTTGTCCGACCGACGAAATAATAACGAAAGGACTAAATGGAACAAATGAGGTTGTGAAAATATTACGGTCGAGACTTCGGTTTCAAGTCACCTACATATCTCTGGTTATACGAGAATCATGTCATGTGTAGTTCTAGATTTAGAAACGAATGAAATTTCTAAAGATAAAATTAATGATAGGACTTGAAGTAGGAGCGATAGTAGCTTGAGTTGGAAAGATCGATATATAAGCATGAATAGTATGAAAAATAGAAAGTGATTCAGGTATCGGTAGAAAAATGAGGGCAGATGGATAATGCGAACAACGTGAAGAAAAGAATAGGGTTCGTTATAGTGAAAACGAAAGGTGTATCCTTAGAGCGGAAGGTAGGATTGATGAAAGTCCACAGATTCTGCAATTTATAACTTTAAAAACACTAAATATAAATGGTTAGAGCACATATATTAAATTATAAACATGATGCAAATTCCCACTTAGACCATAACGTTTTTCATATGAAGATAAGGATGGCGTCTTAGGCTATGATGTCTTGGGCTATGCTAATAATAAATTATATCCTCAGGTCATGAAATGATGTCCGTAGGCCATAAAAGATGATGCCTTTGGACGATGACGCCTTCAGATCATGATAAACATAAATTAAATCCCTAGGCCATGAAATGATGTCCTTTAGGCCATGAAATGATGTCCTTTAGCCATGAAAATGATGCCTTAAGGGCATGATAAGCATAAATTAATTCCCCAGACCATGAAATGATGTCCTTTAGGCCATAAGAATGATGCCTTTGGACTATGACGCCTTACGAATATATCATGTCATGCAATTTTTCAGGTTGATATCATGTAAATATAATTTTTGGGTTTTATGCAAAACTTATCAGGCCAATATCATGCAAATATAATTTTCAAGCATCATACAGTGCAAATTCTGAGCACATACAGTGCAAATATTCGGCACATACAATGCAAATATCGATCACATATCATTTTCTTGGGAACATATAATGCTAATATCAGACACATATAATGTGAATATCGAGCACATGCAAATTTCTCGGGTATATGCAATGAAAATATTGAACACATATAATGCAAATATTGAGCACATGCAATTTTCTTGGGCACATGTAATGCAAATATCGGGCATATATAATGCAAATATCGAGCACATATAATGCAAATATTGGGCACATGCAAATTTCTCGGGCATATGCAATGTAAATATCGGGCACATGCAATTTTCTCGGCACATGCAAATCTCGAGCACAAGCAATGCAAAACTCGGGCATATGCAATGCAAATCTCGGACACATGCAGTGCAGTGTAAAGCGTAGAGCAATAATTTGTCTTACTGAAACAACGATCGTCTGGGCAATATTGAAATGTGCACCTGTCCTTTCTGCATTCAAAGAAACATTTCCAGTTTATAAGAAGGGGGAAGGTTGATCTATGCCTTTTGCCATTCAAACATTTATAAAATAAAAGATAAATGCCAAAAGTGAGTAAATAATAATAACTATAATAATAACAATAATAATAATAATAATAATAATTTTATAAATTTTGAATGGCAAAACTATACAATTTATCAGGTAAAAACTAAATATAAACTTATGCATATAATAAAAAATATAAGTTTTTTAAAAAAAAATGCTTAACTAATCGAATAACATAAAAAGGATTAAGGTAGGTTAAAATTGGGTGTCAACAACCCGCATTCTGTTTGAAATACTGTCTCATTTCAGTTTCGATCGATGCTTAGCTAATCTAATATGGTTTTCAGACTCATCATCTGTATTCTGTTTTGTCAATATTGTCTTAAGCCATGGCCTCAAAACTGCTCCTATATAGTGGTTGACTTTGTTAATTCATATTCCCTCAAGTACCTTATCTTTTTTTTTTTTACTTTAAATGTTAGATGATTATTTTCGGACTCACTGTTCTCTACATCAAGCTCCAAAAGTTGAGTCCCTTATTTAAGAATAACAGTTTGAATCTATAGTTGTTAATTGAACCTTGGACATTTGAATTCTCCAAAGATCAAAGCACATTCTTACTATTCTAATCCTAACACATTGTTCCTTTCGTTGTTATCTCTTAAAATGATTAGTATCTATATAAATCAGTTATGAGTATGTTAAAATGTTTCATACTTTCTTCGTCACTGTTTGCGCCAATGTTGATCATTTGTTTGAGGTTTTATCAAAGACCTGGAGAAATGTTTGGGTCGGTTTTTATATCTTTTATGATGAAGTCCATTTGAACGAATCGATTGATAGTAAATTTAAGACAGTTTTGGATCATTTCTGCTTTCGTTAATCCTTGGTTAATAATATGCCTAACTTCAAGTTTTGCTTGATTAGTCATCCACTGATTCCAGAAACTAATAATTTTGTCATATTTGCTTTAATTTCTGTCCATCGCTATTTGTTTGAAGGTATCTTTTTTTTTTAAAAAAAAACACTTATCTTAGTCTAACATTAAGGAGCCTGTTTATTGAGAAATAGCAATAAAGTGTTAGACTGTTAATTGGAGGAGTTTGTTAGAAGTAATTGAAAGTTTGTTACAGCTGTGCACAGCTGTCAATTGCACACCTGTCAATTATGAATCAAATTATGTGTTGTATATAAAAGGAGGTATTCCTCCTCAATCTAATATATAGAATTTTTAC
>JBCEWC010017376.1:0-12546 GCA_038996855.1 Solanum aculeatissimum
GAGAGTGTATAGGAGAGTTCTAATGGATGAATGAGGGTTTAGGGAATGTTTTAGGGGTTTAGGATACCTTAGGGGACCAAAATGGGGCTTAGAGAAATGTTAAATCATGAAAATACCATTAATAAAATGGAACTTTTAACTGTACACAGTGCCCAAATGGAAGCTACAGTGTCATTTACTGGCACACGAGCCGTTCAACTAACCGTCCAACCTCACTTAGCCAAATTCCTCACGCGAACTCTCGGAGGACTTTCTGTTACACTTCACGAACCACTAAACGGTCCGTTCAACTTGTGATTAGCCGTGTATACCACCGTACCATCATACTTAGACCCAAAATCATCAGCCTTGGCTTTTACAATTCACTGCCTCACTTCACGAGGCAGTGCACGAGCCGTCTAGCTCCAAACGGACCGTCCAAGGTCTCGTTGACTTGGACTTTGTTTAGGGGTGGTTCCAGGCCACCCCAAACTCACTGTGACACCTCACGGGACCCTAGATGGACCGTGCAAAGTTTCACGGTCTGTGTCCCTGTCCTTGGCCACTTTTCAGAGCCTATCTCCAATGGCTTCCAAATTTCAGACAGTCTCACTGTTTGGGCAATATCTCCCTCATCCGAACTCTAAATTGAGTGAAACCACTTGTGTTGTAAATCTAACTCAACGATATTCAATTTTATATGTGGTATATCATATGGTTCATCCCACATAAAACTCTATGACTATTTGAAGTACGCTGCCAAAACTGTCTCTCTAGGCCACTTACTAGCCCAATTTTCATTTGGCCACTTAAACTCAATCCGTGGCCACCAAAACTCAAACACGGCTTGTAGTAAATCATAGAATTCCAACCATAAGTAGATTTTGAAAATTTTCGGATTGTTACAGGTAGCTTCTTGTGAGCATTGACCTCGTCTTTAACCTGCATCTTCCTAGCCAATGGGAAAAACCATTCCAAGAAAACATCTTTAAACTCCCTCCATGTCTTAATTGAGTCATGCAGGAACTCATTCAACCACTTCATTACCTCCCAGAAAGATACAATGGAAACAATCTTAAGTGAATAGTCATTTTGCTAACACCGAGAATCTTAGAAGATTTGCAGGTGGCAAAAACGTTCATTAGATTCTAGTTAGCATCATCCCCTGTTGCTCCACTAACCAATCCCTTCAGAGTAAGCATCAGGAGCATAGTATTGGTAATAGTGAACTTTACGGATGGGGTAATGGTGGAAGGAATATTGCCTCTGTGGACCCAGCATTATCAATATCAGCATCATCATTGTCGTATACAAATTGCATATGTTGTTGGCCACGTCCTCACAATAATGGTTGACGCTGGGGGGCAGCACTCCTCCATCCTTATCATCTAACTCCTCTCTGTAACCCTCGCCATTTTTGGCCTATTGTTCAGCTAACTCTCTCAGACTCTACGCTTCTCACTCTTGTGCATTCATTTTGCAGGTTGACTTAAGAAGCTCAAGATTATAGGAAAGGAGTGATTCACCCTTGCTTCGAGTGTTTGGCATACAAACTTGGTTCTCTACAAAAGAAAAAATATAAAAATAAAAGTAACATTAAGAATTAGAACTACAATTGAAATAGGAAACTTATAGATTATATTCAAAGTAGTATTCCCCGGCAACAACACCATTTTTTATAATATTTAAACCTATTTTTTTTATAAAATATGAATGATTGTTAGCAATCTATTTACCTAACTAAGAGTCGGGATCAATCCCACTAGGAATAGGCCAAAATAAATCTATTAGCTATTACTTCTTAATTGGAGTTTTTACTTCCGGAAAATAATAATGCATAAAGTAAAATGGGGGTTAATTGAAGTAATAACCATAAGCCATGAATGAAGACTGAGTAAGAACTAGGTGTAGACAGTATGAGACCTAGGCTAGGATTGTGTTGAATAACTAGGTAGATGTTACGCATTTGGGCTATCATTTATTGTGTTACATGCAAAACCTAGTGAGTTGATAAACATCTAATTCATCCCACCATCCTTCTTAAATGTATTTCATTACTCTCCCTCCGGACTCAGATATTTGTTAAACCTCACTATCGATCTCAAGTTACTATTCCTTCTCTGGCTCTAGTAAATTAGACGAAAGATGAATCTATTGAGTCTTCATTATGATTACCTTTTCCTAATCATTACTTCCTTACCGGGAAAGCGATGAATATGAATAGGATTTCAATGCATGCACTCATCAAGAAGAATATTTAGATAAAGATAATCATAACGCATGCAAATCAATTTATGAAATTCGCCCTAAACATTTGCTTAGTTTGTTATTTTGTCATGGATCCCACAACCCTAGCTGTAAACTTAGCTATACAGATTTAATGTAAGAAACCAAAGTATAGTTGAAGAATTCATAGTTGAAGCACTTCCAAACAAGAAAAGATTAAATCACGAGTCAAGAATTCATAAAATAAGATGAAAATAATAATATTGATCTTCAAACGTGAAATAAGTGTTGTCTCTTTGTCGTTCAAAGTATTCCCGCAGCCAATAATAATAATAAAATAAATAAATAATGCTACTCATATGCATAAAAATTCTAATCCTAGTAAAAATAGGAAAAATGATTCGGCATGATTCACGGATGACCTGCATGAGCTATGGTGCCCACCACAGCCCATGAAGGATTTTGTAATGTGTAACTTGGAAATCTTTAAATTAATATTGTCCCTGCCACGGGAACTCACCACAACACATGGTGGTTCTCGTGAAAATTCACTTGATCCTTTCTTTCAAATCATTGTCCTACACCCTAACACTTTACGATACCTTTTACGGCTCGTGATGATCTCCATGGCCTGTGAAAGGGACCGTGGAGTTTCACTTGGACTTGGCCACTTCTTTTCCTGGTTATAGCATACCTCCTTAACACTGCCATTCACGAACCATGGTAAGTTCCATGGCCCATGGAGGGGTTCGTAGAATCCCACTTGAAATTTTCTTTTCTTGATTCCAATTTGTATGTTTCACAATATCCCACCACGATGTGTGGTGTGTTCCACGTGTTGTGTTGCGTTCTTTACATGGTACACTTTGCACTTTTCAGCTCAACTTTCTCAAATCATCCAAAAATCCAAGCTTTCAGTTGTTTTCCTACGCACAGGCACAAAACGCACATCATAATTATGAAACATGCTTGTAATTTGCAATTATTTGCTATTTTAGGCATCAAAAGTGTCATAATTTCATAACACATCACTAAGTCTCCAATCAGACATCGAGATTGGTTCAAAGCACCATACACACAATGCATATTTGTTACCATACTAAATTTAACATTTGGGATTCAATAGAACCATTATAAATCAAATTCGAAGTCTCCTTAACCTAGAACTCGATAAAGCACAACAAAACTAATCAAAAACTTTTTTAAAAAAAAATTCCTCAAGACATCCAAAAAATATGACGATGGCTCTACTAGCCCTAGAATCGCCTCATGAATCTAATGGAACCATCAGAAATTCAATCCGAGCATTTGAACTCAAAATGTTGTCCCAAGTCAAACTTAATACATTAAAACCAAACTTTCCCACTTGGGACCTCAAATCCACAAAACAGCCTCAAATCGTAAAATGATGGCGCTCTTGACTAAATTTGACATTCCAAAAATTTTAACATTCCACAACTAGTGGAAGTATCAGAATTTCTTTCTGAGACCCGAAACTTCAAATGGTACAAGAATTCACTTTTAACCAACTTAAGCCTTTAAAACTCAAAACTCGTATAGTTCTCAACTTTTGACTAATTTCGCGAAAAACAATAACATATACTGATTAAATAACACATGAAGAAGCTAGCGGAAGGGTAAAACGATAATTTCTCGAGAATACATCATACATCAAACTTATTATTATTATTATTATTATTATTATTATACTAATAATAATAATAATAATATAGATAAATGTTAAAAACCCACGTAGACTATACTCTCTTTCGAGTTTCATACCTAAACTATTGGATTTGTGAGTTAACTACCTAAACTATCACTTATTAGTTTGAGAAACACACCTCAGTAGTGTGTGTAATACACTGTCTCTGTTATTGAAAAAAATATTGGCACATTGATAAAATATTTCACCTTGATAAAAATTAAATGAACGATATATTAGTTAAAAGTTAAAGATTAAAGAATCCATATTCTTCCAAAAAAATATTATTTTTTAAAAAATAAAATTTAAAATATTTTTCTCACCTACTTTGCGCCCTCCACATACCCACTACACCACCACCAACCCAACAATCCCCGCTTTTTTTAAAAAAAAAAATCTCTTTTATGAAATATTTTTTAAAAATTCAAACTTCACTCCCTCCTCCACTCCTTACTAAACGAAATTGATATTATTTTTATTTTTAAAATAAATAAAATTCTATTCCATGCACCTCCATCTAACCCTTTGCTTCATTTTTTATAGATATATATATATATATACTTTTTTTTTTTAAAATACTTCTTTCTACTTGTAAACCGAATATAACAGAAATAAAAAATAATATTTTAAACAAAATATTGGGAGAAGTAAAAAAATTATTTTCTAAAAATGAGAGAAAAAATAAAAGCGGATGATTAGGTGGGTAAGGTAGAATTATTATTTCTAAAAAAATTTAAATAGATATACATTATTATCATGTGTGGGAAGGGGGTGAAGTAAGAGTTTCTTTAAAAAAAATTACTTTAAAAAAAAAACTAAAGCATTGGTTGGTTTAGGGTAGGGGATGGGGGTGGGGGTGGGGGTATGGGAGAGGAGGTGGTGGAGTGAAAAAAGAAAAATATTTTATATTTTATTTTATAATTTTTTTAAAATAATAATACTTTAATATTTAATTTTAACTAATACTATAATTTATTAGTAATTTTTTGTCAAGGTGGAATGTTTTGTTCAGGTGGAGTGTGATGTAATTTTTTTTAAATATAGAGAGAGTATAGTACACACACTATGGTGAGAGAGAAATAAAAAATGTGTTTCTCAAATTATTAGGTGATAGATTTGGTGTGATACTCTCACTTCCAATAGTTTATATATAAAATTTAAAAAAAGAGGACAGTTTAAGTATATGATGATGAAGATGATGATGTCAATAAATAAAAGGTCAATGTCTCTTTTACTAAAAATAAAGTCTTGTTATGAAATGAAGATTAAATACTAAAATTAGTATCATCAAAGAAGGACTAAAGAAGAAAAGTAAGAGAGATATGAAATTATGAATATAAGAAATTCTTCTTCGCTTGTACATCTCTATGCTCTACATGTAATCTCTATGACCTTTATAAGCATAAAAGAAAGGGAAGAAAAAGGTGGAAACAAAATTTAATAAAAGGTTATTAGATAAAAAGGTGTATCATAAATGAGAAAAGGAAAAGAAAAAGGGAGAACTTAATTTAGTGAAAGGTTACTAAATAAAAAGGTGTATCACTAAATACATATTCATTCATTATTTTCTAACACTCCCCCTTGGATATCCATAAATGATGTTCCACATTAAAATCTCACACATGTGGTGATACGTCTTGAGTGTTGCCTTATTAAAAATCTTACCAAGAAAAACTCAATGAGAAAAACAAATCTTGATTAAGAATAAAAGAGTGCAACACATTTTTTTACTCCCCTGGTGAAAGCATCAGTTAGTAGCTCGAAGGTGGCGCATTCCAATTTTGTATCTCATCTTCTAAAGAGTTGAGACTGATAAAGATTTGGTGAATAAATCCGTTGGATTATCACTTGAATGTATTTGTTATACGTCAATATAACCATTTTTATGGAGAGCATGTGTGAAGGATAATTTTGGTGAAATGTGTTTCGTTCTATCTCCTTTTATGAAGCTTCCTTTTAATTGAGCTATACATGCAACATTGTCTTCAAAGATATGACCGTGGGTACGTTGACATCATTTTCTAGGTTGCATTTTTCTTTGATGAACTGTATCATTGATCTCAATAACACACATTCTCTACTTGCTTCATGAATCGCGATAAACTCAGCATGAATTGAAGAACTAACAACAATAGATTGTTTCGTAGATCATCATGATATAGAAATTCCTCCATATGTGAATAGTTAGCTAGCTTGTTTGAGATTGAGCTTTATGTCGATTTTATAAATAACTTGCATCTGCATAACCAATAAGAACTATACAATTTTTGTTCGTATAGAATAGACCCATATTGATAGTCCCCGTTAGATATTAAATTACCTTTTGGATGTCTACGAGGGTTCCAATGAGATATATGTTATCAACATAAATGGCGAGTATAACAAATCTCAATTTTATTTTCTTAATAAAAATACAAGGACAAATGACATCATTTTTATAATCTTCATTTACAATGTACTCACTAAAATGATTATACCACATATGTTTGATTGTTTCACACCATACTAAATAAAAAAGGTATATCACTAAATAAGAAAAGAAAAGAAAAAGATAAAAATATAATTTAGTGAAAGATTACTAAATAAAAAGGTGTATGACTAAATAGACATTCATCCACTATTTTCTAACAAGTCTTCTTTACAATTATTCTTCTTCTATATATTTTATTTATTTATTATTGGGTGAATGATTGCCCCATACAGGGCCAATGGCTCTTTCACTAAAAAATAAAGTCATTCTTTATAATTCTTCTTCTATTCTTTACATTTTTTTTTGGGGTGGGGGGGTGGGGGTAAATGATTGCCCTATACAGTTGCCTCTCTCTTTTAGCCTAATAATTTTAGTAACTGTGTGAAATATTCTTCTTTATATATCATGTCTTACTTTATCCAGAGCATAATAACAAGACTAGCCAGATACTTCTTCCTCTCATTTATTATCCAAGTAAATTTCAAAAACCCTTTGCTATGGCTTTTTCAAGTGGCTTAGTGCCCAAAACCATGCTAATATTTCCCAGCTTCAAGCCATGTCTATTCATGACAATAATAGCCATGTGAGTTTACGACTATACAATCTTAGCTATTTGTTTTTAAAAATCCATGTAAACCTGAAAGATTATATCATCTTTATTATTTAAGAAAAGATTAATTAATAGATATGCTTCTGCTATATGAAATACTTTAATTCCCATAATCGCATTCACTATATTTTTGGGAGCATTTATACTCTTTTGTTAGAAAATCGTTTCATATTTTCCTTAACCCTAACGAATCAACATCCTTAAATATAACGAAGGAAAATTCTAAATCATAAATCAAATAGAGAGAGGTAAATCTGTTTTTTCTTTCAAATTATTTTATGAAATAATTTTGATGTCTGGGCTGACTAGCGTGCACCTCAGCTAATTATTCTGGGGGTTTATTTACTACCCTCCATTAGCACAAGCATCGGGTAACTCAATCCATCAAAGATTTTGAGATGTTGAGTGCTACGAAGAAATCACCTTTGGAGATTGAACCGAAAATCTTATGTGGTTATCAACTCAGTTTATTGACCACTTGGTTAAGTCCTTGAACATCCTTTTTTAAAAGTGTTTTAACATGTAAATTCATGTTGGAGTACCAGAATTTAGTGGAGGTAATTAGTTAACAGTATATTCCGTATAGTAGCGGAGTAAATTTGGACAGGCAAACATTTACATTCATGTGACAAATTACAAATTGATAATATTGCTGCTTTAATTTGTTGGCTTTTTCTGCGTTTAATTTGCAGGAGATGCATGAATACAACAAGGAGGCCACCACCAAGGCCACCCATAAAAACTAAACCACCACAAAACAATAATTTCAAAGACAAGAAAGAGACTCTGATGTCAGAGGAGAAGAGTAACATAAAGCTCCAAGAAGATAATTCCATGATCAAAGCAAATTGATTAGGAATCGTGCTCGTTAAAGATCATAACAAGTTATTTGTACTAGGTCTAAAGTTGGTCAAAGTACCAAATGCTTTTATTTATTATCAGAGACTAGTAGCAACAGCGTGGCCCATTAGTTTCCTCATATGCGAAGTACGTTATATGATGTTTTATTTTGGGAATTACATAAATAATACATTATATATTAAATATTATTTTTTTTAATTTTTTTTTTAATTATGGTCTATAACATATTTTAGGAATAAATTAGTTTATCCTTCTCTTTCTTTCTCTTCTTCTCTTTCTTTCGAGGAACGTTAGTGGTGTATTTCTCGAACAAGGATGATTTAGACTTTTTCTTCATGAAAGAATTTGTAATTTGCGTGAATCTTCTTGAAGTATCTGATTATCAAGAAGAGTCTGGTATATTTTGATCTCTTTATTAATATCCCAAGAGTTTATGGGATTTCTGAGATATTTCTTTAAGAGAATATAATAGTCTTTATATAAGTATAAACTAGGATTTAGGGTAGAGTAGTCTCCAAGAAATTCTAACATGAAATAGGACTAATTTTGTAAAGTCCTACAAAATGTCAATGTCTACACACATATTAATAACACGTAGCCTTTCATTACAAGAATATAAGAACAAAATATTGACAATCCTACATCCATGTATGACAATATAACAATGGAATTTCACAAATAAAATTTAAGGAGTGTATCTCGTAGCAATCTTATTAATATCTTGTAAGGGTAAAAAGACTCCTATACACTCTCGACTTAAAAAAAATTCACATCCATGCATTGATTTTAAATTCAAACAATATGCTGAGAAGAAGACATGTATAATTTAAAATTTATGAGTTCTGAACATGTAATTTAAATTGTTTCTAATTATAAAAAGGAGACAATCTCTTTGAGACGTACTGAAAAGGAAAAATGACACATAAAATGAAACAAAAAGAGTAATTAATTTTGGTTTTTTGGGTTCACAATTTTACATATATATTTTGAGAACTTTTTACAAATATAAAATCTAAATAAAAAATATTAAATTCATCGGAGCCCTAGTATTGTAGCTTTGGCGCACCTCTACCTTAATAATTTACATACTAAAACTGAACTTGATAAGTAGTGGGGAATACTAATTTTATGCTAATATTATTCGAATCCTTCAAGATTGCTATCATATCATAGTACTCAAGTTATGTATAAAAAAGGATACTTACACTCACAAGTGACTCAGAAAAGTTATTTATACAAAATATAATTCACTTTTTTTTAATTACGAATAGTATCCATCCGATTGACCTTTGGCTATTTATTAAAATTTTGGGCATTCAGCCTTCGTTGTATATGTATGTATGGTCAGTGTATATTTGTATATCATAATATATATTTAGACTCCTATATAAGTAATATACAGTTTATTGCGGTGTATACTTTCTATAACTATATTGTATAGTCATGTCATCATGTATAATTTTGTTGATTTAGGGATATTTTTTATGTAAATAAAACATGAGCTACTTTTTTTTGTAAACTTTTTCTTTTTTGTTTTTATATGTAATTTTCCCTATAAAAAAAGCTTTGTACATATATTAGTTATGAAAATTCTTTGTTGTACATAAGCTCGATATTTATTCATAATTTTATTTTTTTCAAGTGATATTGATTAAATAATTTTAAATTATTTCATTAATTATAAAATAAATACCGTTATTATAATATTGATAAATTTTAAGAAGTATTGAATTTAATGATTTTAAATTTTGATGATATATATATGTGTGCGCGCGCGCATCATCGACTATTGTAGTTTTCTCAAAATAGTTATAAACTTACACAAATAGTAACAACATTCGAAGTAATAAAGCTACAACTTATTGATATAAATTTAAAACTAGAGGAAATAACTAAAATAAGTCCCATATATAATTTTTTTTTTTAAATCATACACTAATTAAATTTTAAATAAAAAACACCATTGTTCAAACAAATTTGTCAATAAAGACACGCCTGCTTCAACCTCCAAACTCAAAAAAGCTGTGTGGGACCAAATAATTGGGGAAAAAGAAAAAGGCAACCAATAGAAAAATAAAATCGTGAAACATGCTTATCCACAAATGTGTACATATAAAAACAAGAAAGAAAAAGTAGTCTAAAAAGAATGTACTCTAGTGCTACTTTTCACTATTACTCTCGCGGTTCAATTTTATATGATATTTTTTATTTGATTTAATATTTAGAAAGAAAAAAGATTTTTATAACTTACAATTTAAAATAATTTTTAAATATTTGTGTGACTAAGAATCATTTCATTAAAGGTGAAAGGAGAATTTTAAATTTAAATCGTTTCTAATTGTAGTAAGGAGACTTTTTTTTTTGAGATGGACTTAAAAAATAAAAATATATCATATAAAAAGGGACAGAGGAAATACTATATAGTAGATTCTAGAAGCATCACCTCTTCATCAATGCGTCTGCTTTTAGTTGAAAGTTTTCGTCACGACCCAATATCCGAGTGTGATGATACTCACCTACCCCACCAAGGCAAGTCAGCCTAAACCTGAACATTCTACTATAATAATAAAAGCGGAAGATCGAACAGTCTAAAATAGTAGATAAGCATAAGAAAATTGAACTAAACCATCCCAAAATTGGTGCCATATGTAAAAGCTTCTAAAGGATAACACTTCAAAAGAAAATGCAAGTCTCAATGTCTAGTTCTCGAATAGAACATAACATAGCATAACATAGAATACTCGAGGGTCAGCTGAAGAGACAAGCCACTACCTATAAAGAATACTGAAGCTTGGTTCGACAGTGAGGGATCTAATCAAGAGGAACTGGGCTCACAACCTACAAAAATGTAGCAAAGGGTGAGCACAAAAACAACATGCTTATTACAACCTGACCTAGGACCTAACCATCATATGGTGAATGAGATACCCAAAGGCACCTCACCCAAGCCATCTTAACATATCAAGAATTCATAGGCATAAAAATCATGAAATTATACAGAAATAAAGTGATAGGGTCTATGGGACATCATTATGACAATAAAGCAATATTAAAAAGGAAAGCATACACATTATCCATAAATCATACCAACTAGACCATGGATGGATGAAATCGGTATCGGTCAATTTTTATCAAATAGAAAAGACTTTGAACATTAACAACATTGAATGTAAAAGCCTCTAAAGGCCAACATATACATAGTCTCAAAATACAAACCGGGAATGAAAATTGGTAGAGACTTAAACTGTAACAACTCGAAAGATCTTAAACTTCATAATGGTTGAATTTAGGTAGCTATGGGATGCATTTAATTGGCCGAATTCAAAAGGATTATTTCGGGTGGAGTTGTAAGGTCGGTTGGTCAGTGAACTTTAAAAATCCATATCTTTTGGTACAGGATGAACTGTGTGGGATATTATATATCAAATCAATGCTCTTTGAGTTATCTTCACAACGTAACTGGTTTTACTCAATTTGAAGTTCGTATGTGAAAGTTATGGCCTTTGCAGTGAGACTGCCTGTAATTGGAAGTATACTGGAAAAAGGGTTCCAGATTGGGGTCTATGTGTGGGACCACGAACCGTTTGGTGGTCCACAGTCCGTGGTGGTATTCGTGGGTTGGTCCAGTGTGCTCCTAGGGGTTGGGGGCCAAGACATGGACCAAGTGTGGCCCCACGGACCACTTCACGGCTCATGTGAGCCTTCACGGTCCGTGAAGGGTCCCGTGAAGTGATCCAGAGAGTTGGCCAAGGTCTGGGTCTGGACTCCGGACCAGACTCCAGGCTAAGTGATGCTCCATGGACCAGTACATAGTCTGTGTGCAGCTACACGGTCCGTGAGTCCCCTCGTGAGTTGGTCCAGAAAGTCCCCTGAGAGTTCAAGCCAAAGTCGAGACCAAGTGAGGTCTCACAGACAGACTCACGGTCTGTGAGCCTCTGGACGGCCACTGGGTGGGTTCCGTGAGTCACTGTTTTTTGTGATCTAGTCCATTTCATTATTGGTTAATTCATAATTTAATTAGATCCTATGCCCCTTTTAGCCTTTCTAAGGATTCCTAACACCCCTAAATCAAACCCTAATCCCCTCTAATTCATTCTATCACTCTTCAATTCACTCCAAAATTCTCTCAATCCTCTTTACCTCTATTGATGAAAGCTTGAAGAAATTTGGAAAAAATTATCTTTGTTGCAAAATCATCCAATTCTCTTGACTAATCTCAAGGTATGTGTGTTTGATTCATGGATTACTTTTCATCCATGAAGACCCAAGAACCCTCCTCTTTAAATTATAAATTTTAACTTTCTTTAATTATGGGTTCTTTAAATTTTGATGTATTTAATTGCATTGAGTTGTGGGTTATAGAAATTAGGAGATTTAATGCTGATTTAAGTTTGAATTTTGTGAAATGCATGGAAATTCTTGAAGGATCAATGTGCATGTCCCTTTAATGGTTTAATATGCATGGGTAAATTATACTATGTTTTGAATTGGGATTTTATCATGAATTATGTTGAATTACCTATTTAATTATGGTTTAAGATTTAAATCTCCATTATCCATGCACTTGATTTCTCATTCATGGCATATGCATTGAAGTATGGTTATGATGAAGCTCTTGTAAGGGCATGACCCTCTTGTTATGATATGATATGTTAAGGCTTGTGATCATATAGTCTCTTGTTATGGCTCTTTGAG